>OY294047.1:44839747-44904156 GCA_958510825.1 Brachypterus glaber
GTATTATTATAATGCCGCTAAAAGCAGTAGATCATTTTTTTTTTTAGTCCATTTGATATCTTTCTGCGCGAGTTGGACAAGAACTGATTTGTTTTAGGGATGGAAAACTCGTATCCGGTCTTCAATTATTACGAAAAAAAAAAACAGTTTTTTTTGTGACCGTACTGGTATTTAGGAAAATCGCTTAACCGGTTATTTTAACCGGTTTTCTGATAGAAAGTGGTCAAATGGTCAAAACCGAGGGTTACCCCTCGGTTTTGACCATGTTTGTTTTTTTAAAAGTCATGCCATGGGCAAAGCTCTAGGTATATTAGGGGACTAGTAGAGGAAAGTCGCCTAATTTCGGATACCATTTACAATGTATTCAATATTTAATACTCGGTATTACTTTTTGATATTTTTTTTATATAACCAGATACAACTTATTATAGCGAACCATGATTTATTATAAAAGCAATTTTATTACAGTTTATTTTTTCCAAAAAACACGGTTAAAAAAAATCAGCGCATTTTTGTGCATTTGAAAAAGGGCTCCTAATTTCGGACATATCCGAAAAAAATTTTTCAAGAGTAGATCTGGATCCCATTGCTTATGTTTCTTGTTATTCCTTCACATTTAAGACGTAATTTAATCATTAAGCGATTTTCTACGAAATACTATAGGAACTATAATTTTAGATTCCCAATTTCGAATATCTTAGTATCTTAGGTAATTTTCGTTTTTTCAAAATTGTTTATCTTAGTTTGTTGTATCATTATAAAAATAATAATTAATGGTTGGTTATCCTGAATAATAATTACCTTGCGGATATCCGAAATTGGGAATCAAATGCACAAAAATGGTCTATACAAAATTAGGCAACTTTCTGCTTTTTAGATTAGAAATTTGAAGAATGTTTACGTTTTCAAATTGCTTAATTATGAATAGTGGATCAACTTAACTAACATCATAACTTACCCAAGACAGAATCACGAACTTTTATAACGATTATTTATAAAATAAACAAGCATAATAATGCAACTGAGCACAAAACTGCCATTTGCAATATAAACGATTTGTGCTGCCATTTAAAGGGGAGAAGCTCTACCGTTATCATATTACAGGACGGATTTAGTTTGACTTTTGGCTTCACATAAAAGTAGGTTTCTGTTTACCTTTGCAGACAGGATCTTAAATACACTACTATCCGAAATTTGGAAACCATCCGAAATTAGGCGCATTTCCTCTAAAGTAAATGTGTTTACAGAAAACCGGTTTTAACTGGTTATTGGCTATTTTGTTTAACTGACCAGTTAAAAACGCCGTTTGTAAAAACATTTAAAACAAAGCCGTCTATTTAAGCCTGGGTCGTTGTTAAAAACGTGATCCAATAAACATTTTAAAAGTTTATAATTTCTTAGTGTTACGTAACATTTTAACTAACACCCCCCGTAACGTCGTAACGTTTTCGAGACGGACAACGCCCATGGGATAGGTAATTATTGCCTTGACAACAAACGGAATTGTTTGGTTCCCACCCCTTAAAATTGTTCCTTTAGGTGAAAAAACAATTCTGATTTTTTTTTAGATTTTTTAAAAAATCATCTGGAGGGTTTTTATTTTTTTAAGGATATAAAAACTTTTTAAAAACGTTTATGGAACAAAAAAGTATTTCTGGATAATAAAGGAATATTCTCAATTTTTATGTCCGTCAACAAAAATAAAGCGGATTTTGTATGGGGTAAAAATGACACATGAGGTTAATAAAGGTTAGAAAAAAATGCACTTAGATTTTTTTCCAAAGAGTTATTTTTTTCTAGGGAATTTTTCAATATGTCCGAATTCAGGGTTTATATTTACTGTTTTGAAAAAAGTACAGGGTGTCCAAAAAATAATTAAATATCTCAATAAAAGTTAAAAAAATGCATTAAATTGCAATAAAATATCAATTTTCTAGCAAATAATTAAAAAATGTTTTCAAACTGCCTTGGAGTATGTTATATTATGTAATAAAACAAAATAAATTTTTTTTTTCAAAAAAAAAAAAAAATATCGGTGGGTTATTTTTTAAAATCTGAAAAAAAAATCTGCAACCCCCAATTATAAAAATAACACATTTCAAAGCAATTTTTACATATTATTATGCTTCTGGACAAATATCATCCCTTTCATCGAAATTGTGATTTTTTTACATTTTATGGGATTCGTGATTTATTTTTGGACACCCTGTTCTTTCTCTTAAAAAAATAAACATGGGGCGTTAATTGTTACTTATTTATGAATTTCTAAAAAAATGACCTATGAGAAAAAGTTATAAGTAACCTTTTTTGTAGCATAAATAAGCTTCATACGTCATTTTTTCCAATGTTTTTACCCTGGTAAAGCCATTTTTTCATCTAAAAGGGTATTTTTTTTTATTCAAAAATAATTTCCCTTCCTATAATCGCCTGATTTCAAAGTTTTTATATTTAAATAACAATAAAAAATTTTAACATTCTTTCTCAAAAAACCGCCGGTCGTGAACTCTAAATATTTTTTTAAAAATCTGAAAAAGATTGAGGATTGCTTTTTGGGCTAAATGAATATTTATAGGGGGTGGGACCCTAAAAAAAAAACATTTTTTAATTTTGACTGGGTACCCTAGTAAGTATACATGTCTCTAAAGTCTCTAAACAGTGGTTTACAATAAGCTTGATAGAGAGCATTTACAAGGTTCTGATATTTTTTTTTGTAGAGTAAAAGCATAACCTGAATAACCTGCAGACCCCCAGAAAATAAGACCATAACTTAATACTTAATACCATGGTACTATGCATAGTATAATAGCTTTATTACACCAAGTGATACTGTTGTTCGTAGAGATTTTATTAAAAAAATGCAAGAATATAGTCTCTTAGTGAGTCGCGCAATGTGTGGCTGTCAAGTAAGCTTTTGGTCAAGTATAACGCCCAAAAAACTATCTGTTCTAATTCACTCGAATCACCAACTTTGATCAAAAAGCTAGATTTAGAATTGACTTAGGGTTGACTTTTGAAAGTAATTGTAGATAAGGTTTTTTTCTTAGTTTTTGAAGTTTTGGTTTTTAACATTATAGGTAGTATTTAATTTTTAAACAAAATGAGAAATTGCACCTTCAAATGATTTTTTCTCGAAAACGGTTAATCCTACAGTATTACAACAAGAGTACCTTTTTTATGTATTTTGACCTGATGAATCATGTCTCAATAATAAAATTACAAAAGAGTTTTACAGAAAAAAGTTTGGGACAAAAAACTGATAAGGTTCCCCGTTTAGGACGCCCCTAAAAAGTACATAAAGAAAACATATAAAGATGGGCCTTATTAAGGTAAGCTCGCATGCAAAACCCTGTCGCTCTATCGCAAAAAGTACCATAGTTATTAATTAAAAACCTTATTTTTATTACAACTTTAAAGGGTAACTGCTTATCCCACAGAGTGAATTTTTGCTGATAGGACAACTTGTCTTAGCAGGGTAGTATAATACTGCCCTTCCCCGCGTTCCTCTTTAGTAGTTAGTATTACATCGGCACTTAGTGCTACTAAGAGTGCCGATGTATTGAAATCTTCGCCGAAAAGTCAAAATCTTTGACCACATTTCTCGACGCTTTAGACTTTTCTTCTGAGTCGAAATCAGTAAAAAAAAATTTTGAGTCCGTCTGTCTGGGTGTAAACTCTAACTCCATTTCTACATGAGATATCGACTTGCGGTTTTTTGCATACTGTTTCTTATCGTATTCCGAAGAGCTGATTAGATTTTGGGGGTAAACAATTAAGGGTAAGGGGGTAAAAATAGGGTAAAACTATTTTTATCGTTTTTTGTTTATAATTAAGGCAATTATTATTGTATTTGGTTAATTTAGCACTTATATAAAAGATAATTTTAAATTGGTCAAAAAATTTTATAAACAACGTTTTCCTAAAACGCATTGTTTTCGAGATATTGGCGTTTAAAGCAGTAAAAGATTTTTTAGCATATCTCACATATTTATAACCCGATTTCAAAAAATTATATTTTAAATAAAAGCTCTTTTTAAAAAATGTTATATACAGTTTTTTGCTAGAATATAATGTTTTAAAGATACAGAATTTAAAATCAAACAAAACACCTACTTTGAAATTTGCAAACTAGATGGCTCTAGTGTACAATAGTGCCGATGTTTTGACAGGGTGCTTGCAACGTGTCATCTAGTTCTTATATAGGATATTTGCATGTGGCACTCTTCATACAGCAATGGCAAAAGGTAAACGAACAGCGACGGTTGTAAATAGACGCGGTGAAAATTAATGATGATATTGAATATCTATAAATAGTTATCTAAAATAAATTCAACAAATTTGTTTCCAATTTCACTAATTAGCAATTATTCCTACATACGAACAAAAATCAAATGAACCCTACAGACACGCCACTAACTTTTCACGGTATTGATTTTTCGACTAATTGCTCTGGAAGTGCATTTTTAATTAATGATTTGGATAAAACTAAAACCAATCTTTAATTAATAATTAAAGTTCTTAATTATTTTGTACTATACTATAATATAAATATTATAAATTAAATTAAATTAATTGATAATAATCCAGGCCTCCATCAAACAGACAGGCACTTGGAAACTGGCTTTCGGTCAAAAAGTTAGATTTTTATACGTCATTTTAATGTGAATTCTTTTATTTTATATATTATTAAGAAAATATATATATATATATATATATATATATATATATTTCGAAAGATTCTTTTATTTTTACTTTATTTTAAACGAAAAAAATATAATTTTAGTTTTTTATTATGAGTATATAAAATAAGAACAAAACTTGATGTAAAGTTTTTTATTTCAGTTTATTTAAAAAACAACAGTTATTTATATACCAAGGGACTAAACTGGCTGAGCGAGCGTAGCGAGCGAGGGAAACAGAAATGCAAGGGACTAAAACAGCCAAGTTTAGTCCTGAGGTATATACACTATTTTTTGCAGGACCAAACATAATTTAGGTAGGTAGAACTAATTAAAATTAAAAACCACGCGTCTAAAATCGGTTGTTTTATTTTCGTAATTTAATCAAGATGCCTGTAAATTGCGAAAAGTCAGTTTCATGGCTATCGCGATTTCAATTGTTTTTTAATATGGTTGACACAAAGGTCAAAAAAATGGACGACGATGATAAAGTTATGTATAAATTGTTATAACAATTTTATTTTTAAAGGTTTTCTTTGTTAAAATCAAATAAATTGGTTTGAATCACTAATTTATTACAAAACACCACCAAACCTAATTTTTGAACCAGCAAAGCACATAGTAAGTATAATATTTTAATATTATCAAGGTTGCCGTGATTTTTATTCCCTAGGGAGAAAAACGGCAAGTTTAGTCCCGAAAATGAAAGCGTAAAATTAGGTTTTAGTCTTGGTCGTGCAAAAAATAAATTTTTTACTGTTTTTGACTTTTTGTCCTATAACTCAAAAACCAGGCGTCAGATCAAGTTGGGTCAATGGAAGCTTTTGATCAGAAAGATGAAATCTACATCATACTAAAAATTCAGAATTTTCGACCAAAAGCCAGTTTCCATAAGAAACGTGCCTGTCTGTTTGCTTTTTGGGAGTTTATGCTTCGAACTTCTCCTTGTAAGCTAATAATTTTTTCTTTCAAGATTCTTTCTCATCACGTCCTATTTTTCAAAGAAAAGTTTAAGTCTAAAATGATCAAAATTTGCGTTACGTAATACTTGAACGTTCCCTTAATTATAATTATCTAAGTATACTGTAAAAAATGGGAGAAAAATCAGGGAATATTGAACTTAAATTATAAAATTTATATGATTTAAACCGATTTTTTTTTCTGTTTTATAGGAAATTTAATTTAATATACCGTGCGGCCAAATAGTCACTCGCAGGGCTCTTTTGAACGAGTTGAGGGTATTTTCGTCAAAATTTCTTTAAAAAAATCAATAATAATAATAATAATAATAATAATTTAATAGTCATATATTTTATATTATGAGTCACGTATTTTGCCTTTGCAGACCACATTTTGATCCGGAAATTCTTAGTTATAATTATAGATTTATTGTGCAGTTAAAGGGTTACCTGACTTCATCCTTTTTTTATTTTTTTGCTTACTGGACTTTTTTATGACTGAAATTACGTAAAGTTTCCTAATTTTTAAAGTCAAATATGTTATATTAAAAATGAAAAAAATCGAGAAAGGGCGACGTTAGCCACTCAAGCAACTCTTCAACTAAACAATGGAAAAAAATCCTATAGCGGTATCTTTTTTTAATAACCGAGAATTTTCGGATAAAAAAAGTCTTACAAATGCCAAAAATTTCATTTTAACCAGTCGGAACCGGGTCTAACTCACTTACACACACATATTTTATTTTTTGTTTCATCATGGCAAAGAACAACTTTTTAGACATTTTTTTTATTCGCAATGACCCCTAAGAAAAAAATTCCTAAGGGTTAAACGTTCGATTTTCGCCTCATTTTCTTAAACAACTTGTTTAAAACAAGACGCTTGGTTACAGCCCCAGGCAAATGTCATGACCTTACCAGGATAATAAACTTTTAGTTGAAAATATTTTAGAAATTTATTATTTTAAAATCAATTAAATTAAAATGAACTTTAGGATGAAAATATTCATACAAACTGAACAATTTTAGTTTGCAAAAAGTTTAGCACAAAATAATTTATTTTAGGGTTTATATTTTATTAACTGCGTTCACAGACAATCGCCTATTCACATGTACCATTGAGATTGAAATTTGTGGCAATATTGACGAAAATTACAAGGTCATTTACGTCAACTGTATTAAAATTGCATGGTATTGTAATTTTTGTCAATATTGAATAGATTTCAATGGTACATGTGAATAGGCCTGATTGGTGGTCTGTGAATACACAATAAAATTATAAAAAGGCCTACGACCTTTGGCGTTAGAGATACGGCTTTTTGTGATTTAGTGACTAAAAATATTAATTTTACTACTATATATAAAATATATATTTCTATTTACTGCTCTACAGGCACGTCATATGAACATAGTACAATAAATTAGAAAAAACGTAAAAAAAAACGATCGATCCGGTCGATTTTTTTATATTTGCCTAAATTGCTTCTTATGGTGTGTTTAATCAATTTATGAAAAAAAAATCAGGGGTCGGAAACAAAAAGTTAAAATTTGCAAAAAACCACCGTGACCAGGGATGTACTACAAATTGTAAATATTCTTGAAATTTTTAACAGTGTAAATACCAGACGTAATAAAATGTGCTAATGCCTAATTAAGTCATTTTCAGTGATTGATTATGTATTCCAGTGAAATATGTCATTTAGCGGCTTGTAATAACATGACAAAAAGTATAAACAACAATAAAAATCATTAATTTAGTCATTTTCTTGGGAATATCAGAAAAAATATCCTTATATGGGATGTTTTTTTTTAACAAGAAATATATTAATTTTAAATTATGACAAGTTCTTTAAAGAATGTTTTAGTAGAAACAAATTTTGTATAAATAGGTACTTAATATTATTTTTCCACTACTAGGTTTAGAAGTCACCATTATTTATTATATATATTATTTTTAATTCGAGAAATTAAATGTCTTTATCCACGTGGTCCAAACCATTTAAGCTTTAAAACGGCCGTGGACAAAGTATAGTATTCTACTCGCATATAATAGCTATTAATCATTCGGGTGATTAGGTCACTCGCCTATCGGCTCGTGCCCCGAAATTCACCCTCATTGATTAATAGCAAATATTATACACTCATTGAATAATATACTATTATCCAATACATACAGATAATAAGATAATTACTAGCTTTATTTTAAATGAAGAAACTCAATAATAACTCACACGTGGTGTTTAGTTTTCATCCTGTATATAGTAGATTTTGATAAGTCCCTTATGTGGACAAATATAAGGTTTCATGCGCATGATGTACTACATGACGTACTACCTGGCTTCAGGCGATATTTCAGTATATTTTGAGGAGTTCGTAAAACAGCACGGTCCGGACAATACGTTAAATTCGTCAGGGGCGCGATACTCACGCAACTATCGCTTCCAAAGAACAAACATAACAATAGTTATTTGTAATGAATCACGCTATGGAAAATACATCCAATAAATAAAATTTCGCGTAGAACGAGTTGCAAATAGGGCTTACGCCATTTCTCCGAGGAAACATCCTTGGGCCCAAGTACAAGAAGACACTTGGAACAATACAAGTAAGTCTCACGTCACAAAGGTCCTTCGATAAAACACCCCAGCGGTTAACACGTGGATTTTACTTTATAGATTGGAGAATTATTTATTTTACCCACTCTAGTGTCTCATGTCAAATAATTTTCTAGTAAATGTCATTAAAATTTTTAATAAAAATATGAATTTCTAAGCTATTTATTGGATAAAACTTTGTATGTTACTCGTGAGTAAACTAATATTGCCCTCTCTCGTAACATAAATAACTATTTATTTAGAAAATCATAAATAAATGCTTAGTAATAATTTATTTTAGATTTAATTAGTTGGACAGGGACAGTTGCAGCCACACAAAAAAATGGATGTTATGGAGTAGGGTTGTTTTTGAGTAGGTAAGTTAGGGAATAGGGAAATTGAGAGTATGGATGTTAGTCTAGCCATAGAAAGATCATCATCTTTTTAAAAATATCGTTATTTGCTAACCTTGCAGGTATTTTATTAAGATTTTTTTTTAAAAGATCAAAAAGATCAAACGAGGTATATATTGGAATTAAACACCTAATTTAAATTGTTTATGATATTTAAAACATCTTCAGGTTATTTTTAAAAACAAAAATTATATCTTCTAGTAGATTATTTCTATATTAACGAGACAGGTAAAATGGTTGTATAGGATTTTATGTTTCACTAATTTTATCTTTATGTTTTCCATCTTTCATCGATGGTGATTCTATTTTAATATTTCTTGAAATAAATAAATAAAAAAATACATATTAGACAATTTAGGATAAAGCTTTAATTTATTACAATAATATGCAAAAAAATAAAAAAATCTCTATTAATTTAAAATAATACAAACTTAAAACAATTTTTGATTTTTTTTCAGAAACTGATATTTCAACAATATCATATCTGGATGTGTAAGACACATTTATTTTACGCTCCTGGTACTTTTTAATTTATTTTTTTAAGACTGCTTTAGAATGTAAGAAAATACACACACTTTTCAAACACAGAATGAATCCATTCTAGCTCTAGATACGGTATGAATATTCCGTATCAAGTGTTAGAATAAAAACATGTAGTGCCATCTCTTGTTTATAAAAGCAAAGAAAACTGTAGCAAAATTAGCAAAAATATATATATTTTACCATGAAATATTGAATAATTTAATGCAATTTAAAGTTTTGCGTTAAAATTACATAAAGTTTATTAGTTTTTCTTAATATTTGACCAGTCTTTTATCAACTTAGTTAAAAAAATTAAAACTGCTCCATCTATTGTGAAATATTTAAACCTGATATCTGTCACAACTATCTGACATAACCTTCAATTTTTGCATTATAATTTGTAAATATGTACTAAAATTAAATAAAAATCTTTTTTAAGTACTGATTTGATAAAATTATTAAATAATATTAATTGCTTTATTTAAAAATATGTGTTTTGTTGCATTTACAATGTCGATTCACAAAAAACATTGTTTTTAACCTTATCCGCAGTTTAAAGCCATACTGTTTCATATTTTGCAGTCGAAGACAAAGTATAGTCTACAACACGTATGGAATAGTCATTCCGCACTCGCGGAACCGTCATACTCGCCTGTCGGCTTGTATGACAAATTTTCCGCTCGGGCGGAATATTGTCTATTCCATACTAGTTATAGAATATACTATTCCATCTCCGAAACTTTAATTTTTTTATTATTTTTTTTTTTTTAAGTTTTATTTTTAGTTTTTTTTTTCATCTTTTTTTTTATTTTATTTTTCGTAACAAACAAATTTATGAACTACAGGGGAAGTAATCTTTAGGTGGCAGCAGTATTTTAGTGGTTAACGTACAAAGCAATTTTAAATCTTTGCTCGGTGTTTATGAATGAAATTGCTGTGTAGACACGAATAAGATGTCGAGATAATTTTCGACCGTATCAAATTTATGTCGTTGTGCTAATTGGATAATAAGCTTATTAAATGTTTCATCTTTAAAAGCGTTTCGCTGCTTAAATTAGACATCTTGTCTACATAATATAAGTGATTTAAACTCATTAAAAATCAAAAAAAAAAAAACAGCTATTTTATAGTAGTTTTTATGCATAATGTTTCCGTACCTTAAAAAAACGAAAAACAGAACCCTTATATAACCTAGGACTCTGAAATTTGGCATTAGATTCCGTTAACGAAAATAATTATTTAGTCCAGGAGAACCGTATGGGAACGTTTAACTATAACGTAACGAAAAATTTGGTTAAAATTAAAAAAAATCTGTCCTTAATAACTGAGGAATCGTTTGGAATTGTTGTATTCGGGTAAAAATATTTTGCTCTGTGCATTCGTATTGATTTTAAACGATACATTGCAGTGATTTAATTGAATTTTGTGTTACTAGGTTAATTATTGGAGGCAGAACCTGAAATATGACATATCCAGATAATATATCTGCCGGTATTGTCCGGGCAAAGCTAAATTAGTATATTCTATAACTAGTATGAAATAGACAATATTCCGCGCGGACGGAAAGTTTGTCATACGAGCCGGCAGGCGAGTATGACGGTCCCGCGAGCTCGGAATGACTATTCCATACGTGTTGTAGACTATACTTTTTCTTCGACTGCAAATATGAAACACTGTATGGCTTTAAACTGCGGAAAAGATTAAAAACAATGTTTTTTGTGACTCGACATTGTAAATGCAACAAAACACATATTTTTAAATAAATCAATTAATGTTTTTAATAATTTTATCAAATCAGTACTTAAAAATGATTTTTATTTAATTTTAGCACATATTTACAAATTATAATGCAAAAATTGAAGGTTATGTCAGATTGTTGTGACAGATATCAGGTTTAAATATTTAACAATAGCTGGAGCAATTTTAATTTTTTGAACTAAATTTATAAAAAACTGGTCAAATATTAAGAAAAGCCAATAAACTTTATGTAATTATAACTCAAAACTTTAAATTGCATTAAATTATTCAATATTTCATGGTAATATATATATATATATATATATATTTTTTTTTTTTGCTATCTTTACTTTTATAAACAAGAGATGTCACTACATGTTACGGAATATTCATACCATATCTAGAGCTAGAATGGATTCATTCTGTGTTTGATAAGTGTGGGTATTTGCTTACATTCTAAAGCAGTCGTAGAAAAAACATGTTACAGTTTTAATTTTATTCCCTATCCGTATATACAGGGTGATTCCGAAATAAGTTACTAAATTTTAAGGTTTGATTCTACATCAAAAAATAAAATAACGTTCCATTAAATGTTGATCTGGGAATGAACCCTAAATGAGCTACGACCCTCCTAAATATTCGTTTAAAATTATGTTATTATTCATCATATCTAGAACATTAATTATTATGACATTATCTAATTAATGAAAGCTAAAATTGTTTTTTCATAACTTTAGGCCTTGAAGAATTGATTAAAATAAAAAAAAAAACTTTTATTTTTGGGGTAGCTGATAGCTTATACTTAAAATTCCTCTTTGAAAAAACAAAATTACCATATTTTAAGGCATTTCAAGTGATCACTTTGTATATTTATATTAAAATATAATTATTTTTTATGTGGGTAGGTATAGGTCTTAATAAAAATGTTTTATAATTTGCGAAAAAAGGAAGAAAACATAAAATATTACAGTAAGTACACGAGAAAACTCTAAAGATGTTAAAGTAGGTCTTTATAAATGAAAATTCGCTGCACAGACAATTTAATTCAGTTTAAATTAATAATAAAAAGCTTTGTTTATTTCATTTTAGAACAAAATCTTGAAGAAGCACTTTACTTACGGTGCTTTACATTTTATGAAATGCTCTTCTTGACAAAAAATTAAAAAAAAAAAATAGTAATTATTTATAAAACTTTTAAAAATATGTAAATTTAAATTTATACAATAAATGTAGTTATACAAATTTTGAACTTGGAATAATAAGAATAGTAATTATCATTATTCTAAAATTTTAAATAAAAAACTGAATAAAAAAATTAAATTCAAGCTCGTATTTAAGTTTTACTTAAAATTATTGAACCAGAGATCAACTTTAAATATTCATTATTTTCACAGTGTATACATCCGTTGTACCAACGTGGCCAGCGTAAAAAAACAAATGATCTTACCCAAGGTATGTCAAAATAAAAATAGTATATTATAGTAATAATATTAATAATAATAATAAATTGTCTCAATTGAGGTAATAGGTATTGAGGTTTTGGGTTGGCATTACAATTTTCGTAATGTTTGAAATTCATAGAACAAACGATATTTTGATATCTTTTATAGTCAACTCTTCTCTTTTTCACTGCAAATAACTAAGTCACAATTGTAACACGGTAAAAATTAACTTAAAACACAATTTTGTATAAAACTAAACTTAAAAGCGGAGTTGACATTTGTACGGAAAACGCCAAGCGATATTCTTTTGTCCTGTCTTGCCAACCCAAAAGAAAGAAAAGTCCAAACCTCTTATAGGCCTATAAGAACACGCAAAATGAGTGTTATTATGAGCTTATAAGAGTTGCAAAATAGAAAAAATATGTTAGCTCAACTTACAAGCAGATTCACTGACAATGCTGAGATACGATCAGAAACCTTTTATAATTATTTGAGGGTATGTCACATTTTATCTAAGTTTTTCATTGTTGTATATGCCAATAATTGTAAAAACAACTGAATATATATATATATATCAAATCAAATCAAATCAAATTTATTTATACTAACACATTTACAATCATTTATAATTTTTAATAGAGTATGAACCGCCTAAGCCCAGGGCTTGTGTGCGGTACCTGTAGACTAAAATAAAGATACCTATTTAAATTTAAGTTAAAAAAAAAAAAACTATTAACTATAATTATATCTATACTACTTATGACACAAATGATAGAGGAAACAAAAGAATGAAATCATGCTAACCTATATGCTTTCAAATAATGGCATATTACTTGTAATAAAATTTTTGATATCAGTTTTTTGTTTTGATTTATTTTTTTCTGTCTTTATTTTGTCCGGAAAAAGGTTGTAAAATTTAGGACCATGATAAAATAATAATATATATATACAATAAATACTTATCTTTTTTACAAAAACGAAGAGAATATAAATAAAGCTCATTTAAATTTGTATTCCAGCAAAGATTAAGCTAAGATAATCATTCGCTCAATAAATTTCATTTACATTCAGTGAGGTTTAACTGCTGTCCAATACGCCCCGTTGAAATTCGTATTTCTAGACTGAAAAACAAGAAAAAAGAAAAAAACTGGGCATTCGTAAAAGTTAATTCATTAAAATGAGGAATTTCTCAATGAAACTATCGACGGTGGTTTTATTTTGAATTTGGAATATTCCTTGTGAACAAATTAGAAATTAAAGTTTATCTAAGTGTCTATTCACAGGCTCGCATAAGAACATAATACATAACAATGCGATGGCGTGATTGGCTTGATGTGCCGCCATGTATCTTGTAAGCCAATCACGGCATCGCATTCTTATGTTTTGTGTTCTTATGCAAGCTTCTGGATAGGCCTTAATATGTATTGATGTTCAGCATTTAGTGATGCCGCTAGAGTTTGGGAGGAGGGGGCAAAAACAAAAATTTCCCAACTAAAGATTGAAATCTTCCCAAGTTTTTACCTGACTGCCATTTTTCAAACTTTTTACCCAACAAAAATTCCGACATTTTTACAAGACTGCAGAAAGTTAATAACCAAACCGTCATTTTACTGATAGTTCAGTGTTTTTTTCATAATAAGTTTTTTTTTTTAATTTAATTAATAATTATAATCAATATTGATTATTATTATTATTATTATTATTGTTATCATTGATTATTGCAATATAAACTAAAAAGCATCGAGACGACGGCAATCTGTTTAAGTGTCGCGTGGATCAGTCCGTTTATATTTAGATTTTGGCAAAGACGACACTAATAAACAACTTTTACTTGTGTCGCCACTTGTGACATAAAATGTCCAATTTATATTCGCCACAAGCCACAAACTCCGCGAATTTCTTTCAATTCTTCGATCCTATTTATTTACCGATCCAATAACATACAACGTAAAATTATTTACGACTCGCCTGCAATAGACCGAGTCTAAAAAACACTTTTTCTACGTCTGCTTTAGAATGTAAGCAAATACACACACTTTTCAAACACAGAATGAATCCATTCTAGCTCTAGATACGGTATGAATATTCCGTATCAAGTGTTAGAATGAGCACATGTAGTGCCATCTCTTGTTTATAAAAGTAAAGAAAACTGTAGCAAAATTAGTAAAAATATATTTAGTTTACCATGAAATATTGAATAATTTAATGCAATTTAAAGTTTTGCGTTAAAATTACATAAAGTTTATTAGTTTTTCTTAATATTTGACCAGTTTTTTATCAATTTAGTTCAACAAATTAAAACTGCTCCATCTATTGTTAAATATTTAAACCTGATATCTGTCACAACAGTCTGACATAACCTTCAATTTTTGCATTATAATTTGTATATATGTGCTAAAATTAAATAAAAATCTTTTTTAAGTACTGATTTGATAAAATTATTAAATAACATTAATTGCTTTATCTCTACTAAGATTCGGTATAATCTTTTGGGGTCAATGTACAGATGTGGGGGATTTGTTCAAAATACAAAAACGAGCACTCAGAATCATGTTAGGGTTGAGGAATTCGGATTCTTGTAGAGGTTTATTTAGAACCAATAACATTCTCACGCTAACTGGAGTCTACATATATGAAGCTTTGTTATTTATGTTCAAGAACAAGCACCTGTTCAGGGACATGATTTCACATAGTGACCGGAACTTCGGCTACAACGTGCCTAGACATAGGTTAGCAACTTTTGAAAAGGGATGCTTCTACTCTGCCATAAGTATGTTCAACAAACTCCCAGTTAATATTAAAACCACGAAAAACCTAAAAACTTTTAAAACACTAGTCCGTTCTAAGTTGGTTGAATTGGAACCATATGCTTTATCTGACTACCTGTGATAGTTATTTTAACTTATTTTAATGTGTTATATATACCAAATTTTAAATTATCTTAATATTTATTTTTATACTTTTATTTGTAAAATTTACTGTTTATTTTTAAATTTACTTAAATTACCAGTTGACAATTTTCATGTTCAGAATTGTCTATTCATGTACATAAATGTTGTGAATATTCCGTTTTTATTATGAAATAAACTTATTATTATTATTATTATTATTATTAAAAATATGTGTTTTGTTGCATTTACAATGTCGAGTCACAAAAAACATTGTTTTTAACCTTGTCCGCAGTTTAAAGCCATACAGTGTTTCATATTTGCAGTCGAAGAAAAAGTATAGTCTACAACACGTATGGAATAGTCATTCCGAGCTCGCGGGACCGTCATACTCGCCTGCCGGCTCGTATGACAAACTTTCCGCTCGAGCGTAATATTGTCTATTCCATACTAGTTATAGAATATACTATTTTACACGGCTTTATTTGATAAGTATATTCATATATCTTTTTTTAGATCATCATCATCATTAGCAGTTTGGCTTGGGGCCATGAGTTGGTGGGTGCTATTACTGATTAAGAACATTTTTAATCTTTTTGTGGATGGTTGGAGTTTTGTAATCGAAATCGGGAAAATTTGAAATGAGGCAGTTATAGAGTGATCTTGGCTGTCTTGGATAAAAGGATTTCTTAGCGGATGATTTCCATTTTGAGGAGGGGCATTTTGAGATCTATGTAGATTTGATTGTTCGTCATAAAGCAAGGGGCATATTCTGAGTACCTTGTTTTTGACGTGCTGATCGCATGTAAGTTTTTTGGATAGAGTAAAGCCTAGGTATTTAACATGGTTTTACCAGTTAATGACTTTGTAATTTATCCAAATGGTATTTAACATGGTTTTACCAGTTAATGACTTGGTAATTTATCCAAATGGATTGGGTTGGGGTTGGGGTCTTTTTTTTTCTTTGGATTATTTGGAAACTAAAACAACAGACCACCACATCCTGCAGAAATACTTTCAGTTCAAAATAATAGGCACGCCTACATAAAAGTTTTTTGTGTGCTAAGGCTCGTAAGATCGTCTTTGCTGGTCTGATTTGCGAGCCGAGGAAAGAGGGACGCAAAAAAGCGAGTCCAGCAAAGTAGTTTCGCCGATGGCGCACATGATTTTTTTTATTTAATTTTTTTATTTAAAGCAAAATCCCAGAGTGTAACAGATTTCTTTCTGTTAATACGGTCCAGTAAGTCCAAAAAGTGATTTTTCGACCCAGACTAGTCCAGAGGTCAACAAAGTTATAGATTTTATTACTTTGGTTTGATGTAAAATAAACAGGGATTTTTAATAGGGATTACGTACCTATCCTCTAAAAATGCCGTTTTCTAGGACACGAAAACTAGTAAGTAGATTAAATTGGGCTTGGAAGAACTTTTGATCAGAAGTTCATAAACTAGAACATCAAATTTTCAGAAAATTTGACTGAAACGAATTTTATGTTAGAAATATGTTGGCCCGGTAGCCCCGAGGGGGGGGCAGGGAGGGCCGTCCAAAAGTCACCCCCCCTTTTAACTTTTGAACTAGTTGAGATATCGACTTCAAATTTAGAACTCTTAAATAAGACAACTTAAACTATCTTTTAGCATATATTTTATATTTTCAGCTCTTAAAATGTGGGCAGGGGGGCATGGGGGGACATTTTTTAAATGGAAAGGGGGGTCGTGTGATACATCATTTTAAAGCTTATAAAATTCTCTATTTAAACTAATATTTTTAAATTTTTTAAAAATGTTATTTAAGGTTTTGATTTTTCAATTTTTTGTGCTAAAACATACGATTTTTTAAGTTTTTTTTTTATAAATTTTTATTTATGTCAACTTAAATTAGTTTAAAAGTATAATTAACATTTTTTTATGATGAAATTAGGCATTTTTAAAAAATTATTTGTTTTTTTTAGAGGAGTTTTGACATTAATACCCATTTTCAACCCCATTTTAAACCCAATTTTTTTTTCTTTAATTTAAAAATATGGAGAATTTTATAAGCTTTAAAATGATGTATTACACGACCCCCCTTTCCATCAAAAAAATGTGCCCCCATGCCCCCCTGCCCACATTTTAAGAGCTGAAAGTATTAAATATATGCTAAAAGATAGTTTAAGTTGTCTTATTTAAAAGTTCCAAATTTGAAGTCGATATCTCAACTGGTTCAAAAGTTAAGAGGGGGGGGGGTGACTTTTGGACCACTCTGTATATAATCAAATCAGTCAATTAAGGCTTATTTAAAACCACCCATAAACTTGCAATTTAAAAGCTTAAACTTTAATTAGGTATGCAAGAAAAAGCAATAAACTCCTCCTTATTAATGAGATTGATGTTAAACATTATTTAACGTCTACCAATTACCCATCAATAAAATATCTTATTGAATTAATAACTTAATTAGCCGGCAATGTAAACATTGTTTTTATGTGAAACTCAGATCGTAGTGTGCCTTATGATGACTAAATGAACACGAAATAAAAAACAGAAAAAGTAAAAGCTGAAAAAAAAATGGTAGTTTACTAAAGTTAATTTTATTAAGGTATAGTTTTTTTTGAACTTCCCGCTTGTAAACATTCCTAAAGTTGCTATGGTAACGCGAAATTCGCATGCGTCGTAAGCCGGTTTTCAAGGCCCGTTTCACACAAGCCTAAAAGCGTTGACAATAGAGATCTCTACAACTAGAATTATGAAACAAAAGACGTCTACCCTATCTCTATCTCATTTGTGCTACACTTTCCAGCCAACCAAATAAATACTGTATTTGTTTTTCATACAAGAAATACAGTATTTATTTGGTTGGCCGGAAAGTGTAGCAGTGAGCGGTACGAACGAACACAGCTAATGTGAATCTGTAGAATAAGATAATTCTACTAAAATTTAGATAGCGCCAGTAACTTCTTTAATATAGTTACACTTTTCGCCCGGCCAAGTAAATATTGTATTTGTTCAACAAAGAACAAATACAGAATTTGTTTGGTTGGGTGGAAGTGGGAGTGTATGTATGTATTCTATCCTTTTTGGGTAGAACTTTTGTCCCTGTCTAATCTAACGGGAGAAATCTCCATTTACATCACAGAACAGCCATTAACCAGTTAAAAAGTGATTTTGTGACAAAATTTTGTTTCTACAGAGATAGTTTCTATACAAAAGTGTTTTTTTATTAAACGTTTTAGCAGTTCTCCTTTTTTCATATCAAAACATTATGGACAGAGAAGGTAAGTACCTATTTCTAATTAACTATTTTCATGCTTTTGATTATAAAAAACTACTTGCTTTTTATTATAAAAACCTACAAATTAACACAATTTCATAGAAAAGTTACGTGAAATCAGAAGGTGGGTGTTCTGTGACGAGAAGTATTTATGGGTTATGTTGACATTTTTAAAAAGGCAAATGCTTCAGTGTAAATCGGACTTCTTGACTTATTTAGCGGGACGTTCAAAAAAAACTATACCTTAATAAAATGAACTTTAGTTAGGAGCCGAAGCGGATTTCTTTTCCTATATAAAGAAAATTGTATAGAAGAAAATCTGTATAGAAGAAAAAAATATATGGAAGAAAATTCTGATTATACCGTTAATGAGTGCTTTACATAAAATGGGGATTTTTTACATGAAAATACGTTTTTAGATTATGTAAATTACATAATTAAAGGACATTTTTTAGATGAAATTAGCCATATTACATAAAAATGGACGTTCTTATATAATAATGGATATATTTACATAAAAATTGATATTATTGCATAAAAATTCGTAAAAATTAATATTTTTTTTTAAATAAAAGTTGACATTTTATAATATTTTTACATAGAAATGGATGTTCTTGAAAATTGACGTGTTTTAGTTTAAAATAGATGCTTTTTGCATTAAAATTAACGTTTTTACATATTGTTTTTAACATTTTTTTATAAAAACCGAGTTTTTATGTAAATTTGGACTTTTACATAAAAAAAATATTTTTTACATAAAAATATACTTTTTACATAACCGTAATTTTTATGTAAAACCAGACATTTTTACATAAAAATGGTCTTTTTTAAATAAAACATATTTATATATATTGGCATTTTATATATATACAGAAAATCAGGGCCGTAACCAGAAAAAATCTAGGGGGGCACAGCCCCCAGAGTGGCACCCAAAAAAAAAAATCTTTATCCCTGACGGTTTCTACCAAACTTGGCGCCCCTGAAAAAAAATTGGCGCCCCAAAAATTACCTTCAAGAAAAAAGATAAGCTTTGTCCCTGACGGTTTCTACCAAAATTGGCGCCCAAAGGTAGGTGACTTCAAAAATATCCGGGGGGTTCAGCAAAAACGCCAGGGGGCTCAAACCAAGGACAGGGGGGCTTAGCACCCCCTGCCTCCACCCCCCTAGATACGGCTCTGCACAAAATGGGCTTTTGTTCGCCTTAAAATGGTGTTTTTTTGGAATTCCTTTAAATGAGTATAAACAAATAAACAAATAAACAAGGAATCACTGGAAGAAAAACCACGACCACTTTGGACGGAGTAATATTTATTAAACATCGTTTATTAAATATAGTTATTATCATAATCATAAATAGCCTTCGTAATACCATAAGAAACTGTATATAGTGCCCATTTAAAGCAGGTAATTTGTATGTAGGTAAAAGGCCAAGTTTAACTATTAATTGTTATAATAAATAATTTGCATGCCTAATTGGAAAAGTGTTAGACGTGTGATCAAAATTAATTTTATTTCAATATAAAAATTTTTATTATAACTTTTATATACCGGGTGGCCCAACCAAAGGTAATCAGTCGTTTTTTGTTCTTATTATAGGAGCCGTTGAAATAAATATAGACCGAATCTGGCCTGAGAATATTTCTACTATCTCAGGTAAAATGATTAGATTTATCTTAATTATCCAGCTTACCCGGCATTATCCGAGCGTCAAATTAAAACGGGACCACCTCATGAATGCCCTCTTTAAGTTGCTAAAAGTTTCATCAAATTCCGTTCATTCGTTCCAAAGTTATGCGGGAACAAATATTTAAGTGACCCCTTAATCAAGTTATCCGGCTTATCCGAGTTATCCGATATTTCTCTAAAAATTTGGCTGGTAGTAGAACCAAATTAAGCCGTTTTTAGGTGAAATTGCTTTAAAATGATTATATTTATCTTAATTATCCGGCTTACCCGGCATTATCCGAGTGTCAAATTAAAACGGGACCACCTCATGAATGCCCTCTTTAAGTTGCAAAAAGTTTCATCAAATTCCGTTCATTCGTTCCAAAGTTATGCGGGAACAAATATTTAAGTGACCCCTTAATCAAGTTATCTGGCTTATCCGAGTTATCCGATATTTCTCTAAAAATTTGGCTGGTAGTAGAACCAAATGAAGCCGGTTTTAGGTGAAATTGCGTTAAAATGATTAGATTTATCTTAATTATCCTGCTTACCCGGCATTATCCGAGCGTCAAATTAAAACGGGACCACGTCATGGATGCCCTCTTTAAGTTGCAAAAAGTTTCATCAAATTCCGTTCATTCGTTCCAAAGTTATGCGGGAACAAATATTTAAGTTACCCCTTAATCAAGTTATCCGGCTTATCCGAGTTATCCGATATTTCTCTAAAAATTTGGCTGGTACTAGAACCAAATTAAGCAGTTTTTAAGTGAAATTGCGTTAAAATGATTAGATTTATCTTAATTACACGGTTTACCCGGCATTATCCGAGCGTCAAATTAAAACGGGACCACCTCATGGATGCCCTCTTTAAGTTGCAAAAAGTTTCATCAAATTCCGTTCATTCGTTCCAAAGTTATGCGGGAACAAATATTTAAGTGACGCCTTAATCAAGTTATCCCGCTTATCCGAGTTATCCGTTATTTCTCTAAAAATTTGGCTGGTAGTAGAACCAAATTAAGCCGTTTTTAGGTGAAATTGCTTTAAAATGATTATATTTATCTTAATTATCCGGCTTACCCGGCATTATCCGAGTGTCAAATTAAAACGGGACCACCTCATGAATGCCCTCTTTAAGTTGCAAAAAGTTTCATCAAATTCCGTTCATTCGTTCCAAAGTTATGCGGGAACAAATATTTAAGTGACCCCTTAATCAAGTTATCTGGCTTATCCGAGTTATCCGATATTTCTCTAAAAATTTGGCTGGTAGTAGAACCAAATGAAGCCGTTTTTAGGTGAAATTGCGTTAAAATGATTAGATTTATCTTAATTATCCGGCTTACCCGGCATTATCCGAGCGTCAAATTAAAACGGGACCACCTCATGGATGCCCTCTTTAAGTTGCAAAAAGTTTCATCAAATTCCGTTCATTCGTTCCAAAGTTATGCGGGAACAAATATTTAAGTGACCCCTTAATCAAGTTATCCGGCTTATCCGAGTTATCCGTTATTTCTTTAAAAATTTGGCTGGTAGTAGAACCAAATGAAGCCGGTTTTAGGTGAAATTGCGTTAAAATGATTAGATTTATCTTAATTATCCTGCTTACCCGGCATTATCCGAGCGTCAAATTAAAACGGGACCACGTCATGGATGCCCTCTTTAAGTTGCAAAAAGTTTCATCAAATTCCGTTCATTCGTTCCAAAGTTATGCGGGAACAAATATTTAAGTTACCCCTTAATCAAGTTATCCGGCTTATCCGAGTTATCCGATATTTCTCTAAAAATTTGGCTGGTACTAGAACCAAATTAAGCAGTTTTTAAGTGAAATTGCGTTAAAATGATTAGATTTATCTTAATTACACGGTTTACCCGGCATTATCCGAGCGTCAAATTAAAACGGGACCACCTCATGGATGCCCTCTTTAAGTTGCAAAAAGTTTCATCAAATTCCGTTCATTCGTTCCAAAGTTATGCGGGAACAAATATTTAAGTGACGCCTTAATCAAGTTATCCAGCTTATCCGAGTTATCCGTTATTTCTCTAAAAATTTGGCTGGTAGTAGAACCAAATTAAGCCGTTTTTAGGTGAAATTGCTTTAAAATGATTATATTTATCTTAATTATCCGGCTTACCCGGCATTATCCGAGTGTCAAATTAAAACGGGACCACCTCATGAATGCCCTCTTTAAGTTGCAAAAAGTTTCATCAAATTCCGTTCATTCGTTCCAAAGTTATGCGGGAACAAATATTTAAGTGACCCCTTAATCAAGTTATCTGGCTTATCCGAGTTATCCGATATTTCTCTAAAAATTTGGCTGGTAGTAGAACCAAATGAAGCCGTTTTTAGGTGAAATTGCGTTAAAATGATTAGATTTATCTTAATTATCCAGCTTACCCGGCATTATCCGAGCGTCAAATTAAAACGGGACCACCTCATGGATGCCCTCTTTAAGTTGCAAAAAGTTTCATCAAATTCCGTTCATTCGTTCCAAAGTTATGCGGGAACAAATATTTAAGTGACCCCTTAATCAAGTTATCCGGCTTATCCGAGTTATCCGTTATTTCTCTAAAAATTTGGCTGGTAGTAGAACCAAATTAAGCAGTTTTTAAGTGAAATTGCGTTAAAATGATTAGATTTATCTTAATTACACGGTTTACCCGGCATTATCCGAGAGTCAAATTAAAACGGGACCACCTCATGGATGCCCTCTTTAAGTTGCAAAAAGTTTCATCAAATTCCGTTCATTCGTTCCAAAGTTATGCGGGAACAAATATTTAAGTGACCCCTTAATCAAGTTATCCGGCTTATCCGAGTTATCCGTTATTTCTCTAAAAATTTGGCTGGTAGTAGAACCAAATTAAGCCGTTTTTAGGTGAAATTGCTTTAAAATGATTATATTTATCTTAATTATCCGGCTTACCCGGCTTTATCCGAGCGTCAAATTCAAACGGGACCACCTTATGAATGCCCTCTTTAAGTTGCAAGAAGTTTTATCAAATTCCGTTCATTCGTTCCAAAGTTATGCGGGAACAAACATAAAAAAAAACAAAGTCACACGTCGTTGATAACCTCCTCCTTTTTTGAAGTCGATTAACAATGAGCGAAAGTGAAATGCTTTTCTGGATATCTACAGCAGAATGTTTTATTTTGATTCGAACAAAATATTTTACATTAATTGCAAAACATTTAAGAAATAACAAGCATTCATTGCAATGCACTGAGATAAAGCAATTTAAAATAACTGACATTCCGTAAATGAAACAAGCATAGATAAACGAAAACACTTTAAAAGTGGAACTTTAATGTTTTACATTATTTAGGCTCTACATGATTTTAAATTGAAACCAGCTGAACAGTTGCAAGCACCAACGAACTATTAACGTTTCTTTCTAGAATAGGCATACCGTTAAAATAAAGTATCGCCAACATCTCGGTTTGTTTGTAAACAAACAGTAGGTATATTCAGGCCTGAACAATAACAATTACCAGTAACTGGTATTGTTGTCTCTGTTAGAACAAAGATGTGCGAGTAAGACAGACGAATGTTTATGTTGCCGACGTTTTTGTCAATTTTTACAAATGAAATGCCTATTCTAGAGAGAAGAGTTATTAGTTCGTTGGCAAGCACCTTGTCAAAACATCGGCACCAGACACTTATTTGAAACGGTATGAAAAGGAAAGTTGTGTGATCACGTGAATAGGCAATCATTAATACACCTGCATAATTTATTAAGCATTGAAAGTCTGTATCTCCAAAACGTTATATTCCAGCAAAACACTATATATAGCATTTTTTATAGAGCTTAAAAACAGCTTTATTTAAAATATATATATTTTTAAAATCGGGTTATAAATAAGTGAGATGCTAAAAAAACGTTTTACTGCTTTAAATGCCAATATCTCGAAAACAATGCATTTTAGGAAAAAATGGTTTGCAATATTTTTTGACCAATTTAAAATTATCTTTCATATAAGTGAATTCATGAAATAATAAAATACAATAATAATTGCCTCAATTATAACCCACAAAAAAAACGCTAAAAATAGAAGTTTTACCCCATCCTTACCCCCTTACCCCCAATCGTTTACCCCCAAAATCTAATTAGCTCTTCGAAATACGATAAGAAACAATATGCAAAAAACCGCTTGTCGATATCTTATTTAGAAATGGAGTTATCGAGTTTACAGACAGACAGACGGACAGACAGACAGACTGAAGCAAAAAAAATTTTCACTGATTTCGAGGTCTAAAACGTCGATAAATATAAAAAAACATGGTCATAGATCTGGACTTTTCGGCAAATATTTCAATACATCGGCACTCTTAGTAGTGCCGATGTAAGTTCCTGAGTTGTTAAATAAAAACCGGGCACTATAAAAGGGGCTTAGCTCCCTTACGACGCATTTTTAGACATTTGTTTATAGGAACTTTTTTTAATATTTTCTTATGTAGAATCACCCCTTAAAATTAGTGATATCATTTACTGGACATCCTGTATATAAAATACGAGAATGCAAAGCATGCGCTTGTTTATAAATACAAATTTATATTTATTTATTTATTTATTTGTTTAAACTCTTTACTATAATCCGCATTTGTTTTACACACACATTCCCCGATTAAAGGTCCCGAATTGCCGAACCTGTATAAAAGCTTATACTATTATGGAAACTTTCCATGATACCATTGCGGCATGGATAATGCTTACTATGCAAATTTAAATATAGAACTTATTAAGTAGACTCATACAATTCGTAGCCTACAAAATGCTAAATTGCGGATCTATCCTAACTTTAGTAACACACGGATAAAATTAAACCAAACGAATACAACTTAGGACAAGCGTATACTTCCCTGCTAAGACAAGTTGTCCTATCTGTGAATTAGATCTTTTGAGATATGGCCAGTGTTATTGTTTTAGTTTGCACTTTTTAAAAACATGTTTAAATAAATATGCTGTTGGGTTCTGCTTTATTTTAAATCAAAAATACGTGATATGCTTTGAAAAAAAATATATTTTTTTTGTCAGAAAAATAAATTGTAATACTAAATGTATTTGTCCTATCTGAGAAATTTAGGACAAAATGATCTAAAAAGTCCAATAAAATTACTAAGATCTGTAAAGTTAGTCCTAGTCCTGACTTATTCGTCTAGTAAATACTAGTTAGGACAATTTTATTTAGAAAACATTGAACATTTTGCAAATAGGACGAACATTTTAGGCTAATTTTCAAGATTTGGGTTTTAGATAGGACATTTATTTTTAGTAGGCACATGGGGCTAATGCAATACAATGGTGTGCTTATCTCAAAAAGAGATTTTTTGCAGATAGGACAACTTGTCTTAGCAGGGCAGTATAAGAGTCATAATTTAAATGCGCAACGCAAAATTTTGCAAATTTTGACCCCACCTTCCCCTATGTAATGTTTTAAAACGCTGAGACTTACAGCTCTCTTTAAATACGTAACGCTAAGACATCCTAAAAAAAATATTTGTTTTATAATAACAAAGAGAGTTATCTAATGCTACATCAGTTCCCCTCCCGCCTCGTAAGGCATTGTAACGGTAAGCATCACCACTCTCCCCTAAGTGCGTCATTTATTTTAAGTATGGCATAAAATATACGCAACAACCTATTTTCTTATAGTATTATGTATTTTAATTTTAATATTAAACACAAAAGATTTATTTAAATAATATTTTTTTTTGTAGAAAACTGTAAAACAACTATTGTGACATACTGCCGTATTTGCTCGACAGAATTCAACTATAATTTAACGAAATGATTTTGTAAAAATAACAGGCTCGTCCTTAAATTTAATAAACACACAGTTTGACTCAAAAATTATTTTTCTTTGATGGAATAAAATATGTTTCTTTAATTGTTTCATATTGTAATGGAAAATTAACCAAATTAATAGTAAATAAATAACCATATCACGTTAAAAAATACTTTTTATTTTAGAATTTTAAAATATAAAAGTAAACAAAGAATATTTTTTAAATATGTTTGGTTGTATTGTTTAAATCACAAACAAACTACCATCAAACTACTGTTAATTCGTTCATGGTCCAAATAAATAAGTTTTGTTGGAGTTAGTTAGTTATTTTAATGTGTGTATAGTAACACCAATTTAATTCCAGGAAAGTTATAATTAGACAGTATGCACGAGTGTGTTTGTATAATTTCAAATTTGCGATAAAAAGAAAACAGATTTTATGTTCCATTTAAACTTTTAAAATAGAAAAGTGTGTATTAATAATAAATATTTGATATCATAAACCAGATTGTGCTGGAGAAAATTGGGAAAATTTATTTATTTATTTATTTATTTATTTATTTATTTATTTATTGCTACTATTTACAGGCTAAGCCCAATTACAAATAGAGATTAAAAAATATATTGAATTCCAAAAGAAAATATTTAGAAATAAATAACAAATAATCAAAAATTAAACGAATAACAAAACTATTGTACAAAAAGGTATAACGTCGTTATCTAACTTTTCACTCTTTTACTAAAATTGTCAATTTTATAATTAAATAATATTTTTTCGATTTTTTTTTTGAATTTAATTTAATTTAATAAAAGATTTTATTCGCTATCCTGCAAAGTTTTCCATTTTTAACCCAGTTTTAAATAAAGAAAATTAGAAAAAGCAAATATTATACCATTACATATCTCCAGATCATGCAAAAACTAGCCCCAAACCAAATGCGACAACTAGCCCCAGTGGTCAATTTTACGTTATGTATCAAGTAGTTTCTAATTAACGAGTTAACACACCTAAATGACATTATCAACAAATAATATACACCTTAAACTATTAATATACCTACATATAATTTTCTTATCTTAATATTTTAAATCACTCACAATAAGAAAAAATATTTACCACAAAAAAATTACTGGACGCTTTAATTTTGACTTTTTTTGGATTATCTTGCTGCCCTTTTAACTTATTGCTTTTGAGTTTACAAATGATACATGACACTTTTGTAACGCAGAGGCTAATCTCGGTTTGGTGCAGAAAACTATTTTACTTTTTGAAATACAAGCACTTCGACAACTTACCCCTGCGACAACTAGCCCCAATCACCCCTAATATAACCATTTCTTTGTAAAGGGTTCCTCCGTTTTCTTTGGATCAAAGTAATATGAGTTTATGTAAAGTACCAACTTAAGTACAAACAAAAATGATAATTTTCTTAAAGACTTTTTGAAATCCCAAGCTCCCTACTGCTTAATCTAGAGAATGTAGCATGTACACCAAGAACTGACTGTTTGTTTGAAAGAAGTGTAAGGATTTTGGATAAAATTTGTCTCAAAGTGATTCCTTTTTTTCAGTGTAAGCGTAAATTTATAAAACAATATTTCTAGCGGTGAATGTAAATGAAAGAAGGAAAATTCTACTGGAAAACAGACAACAAAGAAAAAACAAATTAAAACTTAATTTAATATCAAGCATAAGGTATGAACTTTCTGCGTAATAGCGTCCATTAATCTTGACATGATGTTTGAGTAAATAACATGAATTTTGAGTGAATTGAGTTGGATTGCATTCAAAAATAAATTGAATTATAAATAATACTTATAACAAATTAGTGTAGGGAATTGGTGAATTTATCATAAATACCTAGTCGATGACGTCGAATGCAGAAATAACTAATCTAGAAAATATGCACCGGTGTGTTTTTTGATAAAAAATTTCAAAGATATTCCTCTAGTACTACAGTAGTATACAGATAACAACACAAAGTAAAAATTTGGAATGACTGGTGATACTATTTTATCACAAAGCTTACAAAACAAAGTATACACGGGTAGCCTTAAAACTTAAACAAAGTTAAATGGAAAGTCAAACCAGCCCGGATTTTTTGATTTTAGATTGTTTTTGGGACATTGCCAAACAGTTTTTGACAAAAATTAAATCGCTCACGAAGCCTTTTTTAAATTAAGTAATTCTTCTTCTTCTTCAAGTTTTTCCTGACATCACATTACGGAGTTTTTCTATGACACACCCTATAGCACAGGTACTACCCATGATACTCAATATAATCACGACCATTCACACGCCTACTTTGTTAATGTTCAAAATAATTTAATTTATTTTTTGGACATTAACATAGTAGGCGTGTGAATGGTCGTGATTATACTAAGTATCATGGGTAGTACTTATGATATAGGGTGTTCTATAGAAAAAACTCCGTATTGTGATGTCAGGAAAAACTTGAAGAAGAAGAAGAATGGCTTTATTTAAAAACGGCTTCGTGAGCAATTTCAATTTTTGTCAATTTTGGTAATGTTCGAAAACAACCTGAAATCAAAAAATCCGGGATGGTTTGACTCTTCATTTAACTTTGTTTAAGGCTAACCGTGGATATTTGGATTTATTCTTGGATTTATTTTAAGGGGAGATAAAAGAATAAGAAAATAGCTCCGAAATACATAGGTCGGATTGGTATATCCTGTAACAAGTTTGGAATAAGGGGTCGTGTACAAATTACGAAATCTTACTATCTATACTTAGGTATAGGTAAATCATCTTATATAGTAGAAACTTTGGCAACAACACAGCGTGTTGTTACCAGAAACGAACCTTAGATTTAAGTATCTGGAAGCATAATAATTTGTCTTGTTGCTCTTACCATATTACATCGGCACTTAGTGCTACTAAGAGTGCCGATGTATTGAAATCTTCGCCGAAAAGTCAAAATCTTTGCCCACGTTTTTTCACATTTCTCGACATTTTAGACCATTCTGAGTCGAAATCAGTAAAAAAAAAATTTAAGTCCGTCTGTTTGTCTGTCTGGGTGTAAACTCTCTAACTCCATTTCTACATGAGATATCGACTTGCGGTTTTTTGCATATTGTTTCTTATCGTATTCCGAAGAGCTGATTAGATTTTGGGGGTAAACGATTGGGGTTAAGGGGCTAAAAATAGGGTAACACTCCTATTTTTAGCGTTTTTTGTTTATAATTAAGGCAATTATTATTGTATTTGGTTAATTTAGCACTTATATAAAAGATAATTTTAAATTGGTCAAAAAATGTTGTAAACAACGTTTTCCTAAAACGCATTGTTTTCGAGATATTGGCGTTTAAAGCAGTAAAAGGTTTTTTTAGCATATCTCACATATTTATAACCCGATTTCAAAAAATTATATTTTAAATAAAAGCTCTTTTTAAGCCCTATAAAAAATGTTATATACAGTTTTTTGCTAGAATATAATGTTTTAAAGATACAAAATTCAAAATCAAACAAAACACCTAGTTTGAAATTTGCAAACTAGATGGCTCTAGTGTACAATAGTGCCGATGTTTTGACAGGGTGCTTGCAACGTTTCATCTAGTTTCTGGTTGCAGCAAAAATAGTTGTTCCGCATTTCTGGTTGCTGCTAACAGAAATCTGGTGAGGCAATAAGACCAATAATTATTTAATTAACAATTATTGTTGTTTACCAGATGCCTAAAATCTAAGTTTTGTCTCTGGTATCCACAATAAGTTGTGTTGTTGCCCATACCAGATTTTTGGTGGCAGCGACCAGAAAAATAGTTAATCCATATTTAACTAGGCATATCTGACCAGATTTGTTTTTCAGTGTTAGTTTTTTGAACCGGATGTGGGTAAGACTTTGTAAAAGTATTGTTGTGCTTTGTAAATTTCGAATTCCATCTGAGCCAGGTACTAAATCATGAAAATTATATTCATTTTGTGTGAAATAGCGATTCTGAAAATAACTACATGCAGCTTTAAAATGTGTGCTTTTGTATTTTATTTATACTCATATCATAGGCTTAAGCTAATCAACATTATAATGAAAATGAATATGTTTTAGCGCGTATTCCAACTTGAATATATTAAGGGTCTTCTTTAGAAGATCTTTGACTAAACCTGTTGTCATATTTTTGTGTACCATAATTAATATTAAAACCAACGAACTAATAACTCTTCTCTCAACATAAACATTCGTCTGTCTTACTCGCACATCTTTGTTCTAACAGATACAACAATACCAGTTACTGGTAACTGTTATTATTCAGGCCTGAATATACCCACTATTTATTTACAAACAAACCGAGATGTTGGCGATACTTTATTTTAACGGTATGCGTATTCTAGAAAGAAGAGTTATTAGTTCGTTGATTAAAACTTAGATTCATTCACTTGGTTAAAAGTTTATTTAGACAAGAAAATTGCTAATAAGAAAGTTTCAGCAACAAAACGCAAATAAGAAAGTTTCAGCAACAAAACGCAAATAAGAAATTTTCAGCAACAAAACGCAAATAAGTAAGTTTCAGCAACAAAACGCAAATTCAATTTCTCTTTGCATTAAGATTACATGCTAAAGTTTATTTTTATAGCTCAAATTTTTTATGAAAACTAAATTTTTTGCAATCCCTTTACCAAATGGGCAATACTTAAAATTGGCCATTTTCCATGAGGACGGACGCTACCATTCGTACAATAGAGGAAAGTCGCCTAATTTCGGATACCATTTACAATGTATTCAATATTTAATACTCGGTATTACTTTTTGATATTTTTGATATATAACCAGATACAACTTATTATAGCGAACCATGATTTATTATAAAAGCAATTTTATTACAGTTTATTTTTTCCAAAAAACACGGTTAAAAAAAATCAGCGCATTTTTGTGCATTTGAAAAAGGGCTCCTAATTTCGGACATATCCGAAAAAATTTTTTCAAGAGTAGATCTGCATCCCATTGCTTATGTTTTTTGTTATTCCTTCACATTTAAGACGTAATTTAATCATTAAGCGATTTTCTACGAAATACTATAGGAACTATAATTTTAGATTCCCAATTTCGAATATCTTAGTATCTTAGGTAATTTTCGTTTTTTCAAAATTGTTTATCTTAGTTTGTTGTATCATTATAAAAATAATAATTAATGGTTGGTTATCCTGAATAAAAATTACCTTGCGGATATCCGAAATTGGGAATCAAATGCACAAAAATGGTCTATCCGAAATTAGGCAACTTTCTGCTTTTTAGATTAGAAATTTGTAGAATGTTTACGTTTTCAAATTGCTTAATTATGAATAGTGGATCAACTTAACTAACATCATAACTTACCCAAGACAGAATCACGAACTTTTATAACGATTATTTATAAAATAAACAAGCATAATAATGCAACTGAGCACAAAACTGCCATTTGCAATATAAACGATTTGTGCTGCCATTTAAAGGGGAGAAGCTCTACCGTTATCATATTACAGGACGGATTTAGTTTGACTTTTGGCTTCACATAAAAGTAGGTTTCTGTTTACCTTTGCAGACAGTATCTTAAATACACCACTATCCGAAATTTGGAAACCATCCGAAATTAGGCGCATTTCCTCTATTTTATCAAATATTAAAAAAAAAGTAATTAATAAGGTTTTTTGACAGTATACCACAAATTTTAAATATAGGTTAAATTTTGTATATTGGTATAAAATAAAAGTATAAAATTAGCAGCCTAGCGCTTTCGGCACCATTCCGGTACCATCCTCAGGGCAGGCCTTGTTAGGGTCAGCCTACTCTTATCTGTGCAGTAAATTACGGTCACATTGTATAACATTTAAAACATTTAAACATTTAAAAGGATTTACGAAACACAATTAAAAAGAAAAATCATTGTACAATGTCAAATGTCGGAACTAATAGTACTAGTGGGTAAAGTAACCTGCGAGGCGTTAGCCAAGCAGGTTAATTTTCGAGAGGGCAATATCGGTTTACCCATGAGTGCCATACAAGGTTTTATCCAATAAATAGCTTAGAAATTCATATTTTTATTAAAAATTTTAATGACATTTACAAGAAAATAATTTGACAAGTGACAGTTGAGTGGGTAAAATAAATAATTATCCACTCAATAAATTAAAAGCCACGCGGGGGTTATTATTGAGTTTATCTATTTAAAATAAAGCTGGCAATTGTCTCATAATCTGTATGTATTGGATAAAAATTTATTTTGTTTCGCCCGAATATTAGCAAATTGGTTAAGGATTAAATTCAAACTTTATTATAATATGGTTGGCATTAGTACTAGATACATTTTTAATTTATTTTATGTTTAGTTTAATAAATCAGAAAATTAAATGTGTGATGATGGAAGCTACATGACGGACGCTACAAAATTTCCACCAAAATTTTAATCCTTTGTTTTATAATTTATCTCAAAGAAACAAAAACAACAACAACAACAATAATTTGAATCAAAAAACTCTAAATTTAACATTAAAATACAACACTACTTAAATACAACACATGACTTATAACTGGAATTTCTTGTTTCGCCGATTTGAAACGAACTGTAACTTAATTTCGTAAAAAAGTGTTTTGACTAGATAAATGTTGATTATTTTTTTTAGGGTGCGTTCATTTTGTGGAAAATATAATTTTATTGGGGTATGTATTAATGAAAAATAGATTTATCTTAAATTAGAAATGTAAAATTTAGACTTTAAAAATTATATTTCATAATAAAAGTATGGCATATAAACAATTTTAAATTTTGCACCTTGTTATCAAATTCTATGGAACGGCTGAAATACAGAACGCACTTAGGGGAGTGGGGGTATTACTTAACTTTACTATGCGTTAAGAGGAAGGACTGGGACTAATGTAGCGTTACGCAATGCTCTTTATTATTTTTAAAGGAATAAAAACGTTTCGTTTTTTTACGTATTTATAGAGGGGGTAAGTCACAGGGTTACGAAGCGTTACAAGACCTTAAGGGTTGCAACATTTTACATTACTTATTTAAATAAAATATAACCACTTATGAGTAATTTGCGGACCTATATTTTTCAGAAGTTTTTTTACAGTTTTTATGTAGATTCACTCCATAATTTATTTAAACTATTTTCGAATTAATTTCCTTATCACTTTGTATTTAGAGAAATAAATTTTTAAATAAATCTTTATTTACTAACCTGTTTTATTTTTCTGTTTCATCAATGTTTGTTTGGCTGAATCTGAAAGAGAAAAAAAGATGAATTAATATTTATTTGAAGTATGAATTCAAGGAGGGCTTCTTCTAAAAATAAAAGTTATTGATTAACATGTATTTTTTTAAAGACTGCTAAATAATTCAATGCAAAGCACATGAAGATTTTTTTAATAAACAATACAGTTTACTTAGTTAGATGATTTTTTCCCGTAGTATAATATTGTAGGTTAGGTTTTTGTGGTATCGGGGGGTATTCAATTAAAAAACTTCTTTTCTCTAAATTGTGACGTTTCGATAGGGCCTTTCTATTGTTTTCGAACCTTTAATTAATAAATACTGAATTAGCATAATTAAGGGCCACTTGCACCAACTTTTGGTACGGGATTATCTCAGCTAAACCGGATTTAAGTTAAAAATGCTGCGTTCTGATTGGTCGGCCGTCAACTTAATCCAAGTTTAAAGTTAAACTATCATTGGTGCAAGTGGCCCTAACAACAATAAATTAAGGTATGAGCAAAATATTTTCTGCCACTACGCAAAAAAAAAATTATACTTACAAATTAAAATTCAAAGTCTCTCATTTGTCAACACATTTACAAACATTTTACCATAAAGTTGGACGTTATACATCCTATTTTAAATACATAAATACAATTTTTTACATAAAATTACAGATATAAACTTTGACAGGTTTGGACTTTTAACCTGTCAAAGTTTATATCTGTTATTTTATGTAGAAAATTGTATTTATGTATTTAAAATAGGATGTATAACGTCCAACTTTATGGTAAAATGTTTGTAAATGTGTTGACAAATGAGAGACTTTGAATTTAAATTTGTAAGTATAAATATTTTTTTTTGCATAATGGCAGAAAATATTTTGCTCATACCTTAATTTATTGTTGTTAAATATGCTAATTCAGTATTTATTAATTAACGGTTCGAAAACGATAGAAAGGCCCTATCGAAACGTCACAATTTAGAGAAAAGTTTTTTAATTGAATACCCCCCGATACCCTAAAAACCTAACCTACAATACAGTTTACATCCAGAAAGCGTGAAAGAAAACTCCATGTTAAATAGTTATTTATGATACAAGGATATAAACTACAGTTTTTCCGAACGAGCGTTAGCGAGACCGGCTGCACGGCTTAGTCCGAAGGAAAAGGTTATGTCCATATCTCATACAAATTGTTTTATTCAGTTGTAATCTATTATAAATATTTTTTCTGTTATTTATTCTAAAAAATAACCAACAAATGGCTCAAATTCTTTTATTTTCTATCATCTAGTATCTAGGAATCGATTTTATTGAAATTTGGAATTAGGCTGAAGCAACTATAATCCAAATTTATACGATGCGACTATTTATAGTATTTAAGTTTACCAGTTATACCAACCATTCATAGTATGTTCTGTTCTCTATGGTTCTGTTTTATTCATTATCCAGCTATATAATACCTTCCGTTTCATAAGGTATTACGAATGAATGTATGTTGGTATAACTGGTAAATTTAAATACTATAAATAATCGCATCGTAAAAATTCGGACTACAAATTGTTTTGTTTGTGTATTTCTAGCGACCTTAACTTTTCCCTGCCCTCGATATCAAAGCCAAAAACATTCAAATTAGCCGGTAATTGGAACAACTGTGCACAGTTAAAAGTGCGTATGCGTATTCTAGATAGAAGAGTTATCAGTTCGTTGTTGGACATTCAATTGATCTCATTAATGCAGTTGTTGTCCTTAAAATTGAGCCTGGTTCGAGTTGACGTAAATTTTCTATTATATTAGTGCCACTGTGTCTGACACAAATTCACCGCAGCCATTCAAGTAATAGCCATTCATAAATCTGGGCTCTATTATTGTATTAGAGACATCTATTAGATAAATGTGTGAAGATACGTGAAAAGGTATCATTTTGAACTGATAATTATAATTTGGTAAATTATTCAGTTGTTGTCCGAAATATATCGTCACAATGTGATATATTCCACATTATTGGACATTAACGAACTAATAACTCTTCTCTCTAGAATAGGCATTTCATGGGAGGCATAGCGTAGTGGCTAGCGCGTATGCATAGCAAGTCTACTATCGTGAGTTTGATTCTCACTGGCGCCGATTTGCCTTTTTCAGTTAATTAATAATTGAAATTTGGTGAAGGCGATAAGTGAAACGGACACTCCCTAGAAACTGGTTCGAAAGTCAGTATAAGCCGGTGTTTCCCTCTACTACTAGCCCACACAAGTCCTGGACTTAGGGGATGCTTAATTAAGTAGAATAGTACGAGGTTAAACAAACAAACAAACAAACTATTCGTCAAAACTGACAAAACGTAGCCAACATAAACATTCGTCTGTCTTACTCGCATATCTTTGTTTTAACAGAGACAACAATACCAGTTACTGGTAATTGTTATTTTTCAGGCCTGAATATACCTTCTATTTGTTTACAAACAAACCGAGATGTTGGCTATGCTTTATTTTAACGGTATGCGTATTCTAGATAGAAGAGTTATCAGTTCGTTGTTGAACATTCAATTGATCTCATTAATGCAGTTGTTGTCCTTAAAATTGAGCCTGGTTCGAGTTGACGTAAATTTTCTATTATATTAGTGCCACTGTGTCTGACACAAATTCACCGCAGCCATTCAAGTAATAGCCATTCATAAATCTGGGCTCTATTATTGTATTAGAGACATCTATTAGATAAATGTGTGAAGATACGTGAAAAGGTATCATTTTGAACTGATAATTATAATTTGGTAAATTATTCAGTTGTTGTCCGAAATATATCGTCACAATGTGATATATTCCACATTATTGGACATTAACGAACTAATAACTCTTCTCTCTAGAATAGGCATTTCATGGGAGGCATAGCGTAGTGGCTAGCGCGTATGTATAGCAAGTCTACTATCGTGAGTTCGATTCTCACTGGCGCCGATTTGCCTTTTTCAGTTAATTAATAATAGAAATTTGGTGAAGGCGATAAGTGAAACGGACACTCCCTAGAAACTGGTTCGAAAGTCAGTATAAGCCGGTGGTTCCCTCTACTACTAGCCCACACAAGTCCTGGACTTAGGGGATGCTTAATTAAGTAGAATAGTACGAGGTTAAACAAACAAACAAACAAACTATTCGTCAAAACTGACAAAACGTAGCCAACATAAACATTCGTCTGTCTTACTCGCATATCTTTGTTCTAACAGAGACAACAATACCAGTTACTGGTAATTGTTATTTTTCAGGCCTGAATATACCTTCTATTTGTTTACAAACAAACCGAGATGTTGGCTATACTTTATTTTAACGGTATGCGTATTCTAGATAGAAGAGTTATCAGTTCGTTGTTGGACATTCAATTGATCTCATTAATGCAGTTGTTGTCCTTAAAATTGAGCCTGGTTCTAAAAAATATGCACAACTTAGGGTTATTTGATCGGTGATTGCCTTGATTAGCTGGTTTGGACTTTTGATTTGGTGGTTGGTCGGTTTGAGCGTTTGAGCGTTTGAGGAAAACTTTTAGACTTTTAGAACGCCCAAACCACCAACTACAAAAACTCGAGAAAACCACCTTAATAAATGAATCTAACAAAACCACCAATCCATCAGGCTGTCTTTTCCCCGAGGTTTTTCTTCATAGCTTTTGTCAAATATAAGCGAAGTATTTGAAGTTAAAATTAACGGAATATGAAGAATGCAAACTAGTGGAAAAAGTGATATTCCAAAGAGATAACTTGAACACGAGCTTGTGTATATTTGCATGAATATAAGATATTTTTTAAACAGTGTCTTCCAAAAGTTAACGTGCAAAAAAGGCGCATAATTTAATGGCTTTTTGTTTTAGATGAAAAAATACAACAAGGGGTAACGGTGGTCTAACAATTAGCCCAAATTATTTAGGTTATCGAATGGAACCTTTGCTTGTAAGTCTTCCAATGTAAGATGTCAAATAGTACAAGCAATATTGTGTCGCATAAACAACGAGTCTGTTCTAATTTACACTTGACGTTTATTATTATATCTCATTCCCAAACATTGAACATTGAAATAATTTATTATAAATGAACCTTCTGCGTTATAAATTCTTACAAAAGGAAATATTTAATAATATTTAAATTAAATAAGTTTAAAAGTTTTTAGTACCCAGTCCGTCACTGATCATAAATGTATTTTTGACAAGGATTTTGATTTCGTTCTATTACTGATTTGTAAAAAATTGTTATTAAAGTTGGCACAATTTTTTTTGGATTAATTTCGGTGTGGGGTTAATTCAAAATACAAAAAAAAAATTGATATTGGTGCAAAGTGGAATGTTTGTTCGGCATTAAATTTCGTGTTCTAAAGGGTATTTTTGGCATATACAGTATACTCTAAGTTCTTAAAAAACTTTTAAATGTCCAAACTACTTTCATACAATGTTTCTGCAACCGTGAATATCCCCTTAAGGGGCTTCTAAGGCCTTATAAGCTTAAAAGAAATTACAGCGTTCTAACTTTCTCGAAATTTCGACATAAAATTAAGTTTTAACTTTTTCAAAACTTTCTATGAAAGTAGGTTGGCCATTCAAAAATTTGTTCAGTGGGTACATACTCTATATTGTCCCATATGCCATAAATTCTCTGCTTGAACCTGTACCTATATAATCCATTCACAATTAAACTGAATATACAGGGTGATCAATAACTGGCATACCAAAATTTAAGACGTGATTCTACATCCAAAAATATAAAAAAAAGTTTCTATAAAGGTTGGTCCGCAAATGAGCCCTAAGGGAGATACGGCCCTTTAAAATTGTAATAAAAATAAGGTTTTTAATTAATTACTCTGGTACCCTTTAAGCTAGAGCGACGAGATTTTGCAAGTATACTAGTATTAATAAGGGCAATAAGTTTATGTTATTTTTTTTTAATTTATCCAGAGGCGTCCCTAGACGGAAAAATATATTAGGCTTAACACATTTTTGCCCCAATCTTTTTTATGTGTACTTTTTTTGGATTTTTTGTAAAATATATGAATTCCTTGAGTAAAAATACATAAAAAATGCCCTAGAGTAACATATGTAACACTGTAGGAGCAACCGTTAAAATAAAATGCAATTAAGAGAAAGTAACATTTTGTGCCACCAAAAACGTTACTTTTTAAAAGACGAATATTAAATTTAGGTGTTTGGGTAAAAAATACTTTTTTGCTTAGTTTTAAACGAAGAATCATCCTGCAGCATTAAAATTTTATTGATGCTTTTTTTTGTTCCTCATTCAATATTTCATCTTCGAAGAGCCGTAGCTTCCTTATGGCTCATTTCCGGACCAGCCTATATAGAAACTTTTTTTCATATTTTTGGATGTAGAATCACGTCTTAAATTTTGGCATGGCAGTTACTGATCACCCTGTATATTTATGTATACATTTAATCTACATAAATATAAATTAAACAGATGTTCAAAAATTGAAATTATATTAATATAATTGGTATTGCTTATTTATTATGCAGTACAAATATTAATTAAATGAACCAATACTTGGCACATGTATACATATAACATATATTTGTTATAGTATACATATTGTGTATGTAAACGTATACAGTAACAATAAAACAACTTGAATTCGTAAACAATGTATAATATTAAAATCTTCGCCTAGCGCTTTCGTTTTACAACATCATCGGGGCAAGGCCTCGTCAGGGCATCCTACATCAAAACAAACGATAAACATTTATGTATAAAACTAAAATTACATTAAATATAGACTAAAAACTAACAAATAAATGTTCGAAATGGCATGACATTTTTTTACAAGAAGTGAGGTTATGTTGTGTGTATACAGTAACATTATTACATTTTAAATAACTGTTTGATACTTGATCCACTTCAATCACCGAACACTAACTTCAATCTTGTTTTCAAAGCCTTCTATTTTTAAACCAATGTTTCTTGGAAGCAATTTGACACCTTATCCTTTTTCATGCAAATGGGTGTTGGCCACTTGACTTTTATTAGTTATGCCAAAAGAATTAAATATTTGGGAACCAAGAACATGTGGTTTCAAAAAATGATATTGAAATATGAGAAGGGGATACTTAATAATAAGGTATCTCTGGGACATTTTTTTTAAGACCTTTAAATTGTCTGTAATAGTTAAAGTGCTACCCTGTAAAACGGTCCCATCAAATCTTACGTAAACGGTCCTGAAATCTTACGAAAATTCTATCAATAAAGTAGAAAATTGCAAATATCCCATCAACTTGATAGTTTTTCATGGTTTTTGATAAACTTTGCTAGCGTTTTCGTCACTTTAAAAAAGGAATTACTATTCCTTTTTGAAAAATCTTACGAAAATACCATTCTTGGTCCCATCAAATCCTACGCAAACTATCAAAGCCCATTTAGACTTTATAAATTCCTATAGGATTTTGATAAGATTTGGCAGAACCGTTGTTATAGGGTAGTTAAAAGAAATAAAATATACAATGGGAACGTTCAAGTATTACGTAACGAAAATTGTACCAAAATTCATACACTTCATACTCCGGTTCCCGCGTTATTAAAAGCTGTAGAGATTTTATATTTTGACTACACCGCCTAACACACCCCCTATTTGGGGGGTAGCCAAAATATGAAATCTCTACAGCCTTTAATACACGGAAAAAAAATTATAGCTAGGAGCGCTATAACACATATACCAAGCAAATTATAATCGCTTATTATATAAATACAAGGCTTTCTCTTACAATTATGGCAGTCAGTGTAAAAATTTATATGAAATACTTTAATTGTTTAGTGAATAATAAAATATAACAAATAGTATGGCATTTATAGCTTAAATAGATTTAATTATTGTCCGTGCTAATAATTTTTATAATATAATAAAATTTCTGTAAATTTATAATAGTGCCTGTAATAAATATAATCGTGTCTGTAATATATATAATCGTTTCCAATCTATTTTTAACATTATTAGTTATTGTGTCCCTTATAACCTATAGCTTAAATCACTATAATTTGCCACTGTTACCAAATATTTTATAATGTATAGCGCAGAGCCCACTAATTTCTTTCCGTGTAGCGCGAGAAACGGGGTATAAAGTGTATAAATTTTGGTACAATTTGCGTTACGTAATATATGAACAGCCCTTACAAATTTGACGATATAGTAAATTGGTTTTCTTAATTTAACCTCCTCAGGGACGAATTTTTTGTTTAAATTAATTTAGTAGCAAAAGTTAAAAATGCTTTTTATTGTCAAAACAAGTAAACACCTGAAGATGTGCGAATCTTGGCCATTGGATGTCGCTTGTGGTTGGAAACAAAGCAAATGGCAGCAGCTATAGCCACTGAGCAATAAGGAATTTGGTGATTTTCATTTTGCGGAGTTTATTTTTAAACGTACACATATGTGCCTATGTCCCTGAAGAGGTTAAAATTTATTTAATAAAAAAAATCGTTGTTATAATGAATGTAGAGGAAATGCTCCTAATTTCGGATGGTTTCCAAATTTCGGATAGTAGTGTATTTAAGATACTGTCTGCAAAGGTAAACATAAACCTACTTTTATGTGAAGCCAAAAGTCAAACTAAATCCGTCCTGTAATATGATAACGGTAGAGCTTCTCCCCTTTAAATGGCAGCACAAATCGTTTATATTGCAAATGGCAAATTCATAATTAAGCAATTTGAAAACGTAAACATTCTACAAATTTCTAATCTAAAAAGCAGAAAGTTGCCTAATTTCGGATAGACCATTTTTGTGCATTTGATTCCCAATTTCGGATATCCGCAAGGTAATTATTATTCAGGATAACCAACCATTAATTATTATTTTTATAATGATACAACAAACTAAGATAAACAATTTTGAAAAAACGAAAATTACCTAAGATACTAAGATATTCGAAATTGGGAATTATATTTCCTATAGTATTTCGTAGTATTTCGTAGAAACTCGCTTAATGATTAAATTACGTCTTAAATGTGAAGGAATAACAAGAAACATAAGCAATGGGATCCAGATCTACTCTTGAAAAATTTTTTTCGGATATGTCCGAAATTAGGAGCCCTTTTTCAAATGCACAAAAATGCGCTGATTTTTTTTAACCGTGTTTTTTGGAAAAAATAAACTGTAATAAAATTGCTTTTATAATAAATCATGGTTCGCTATAATAAGTTGTATCTGGTTATATAAACAAAATATCAAAAAGTAATACCGAGTATTAAATATTGAATACATTGTAAATGGTATCCGAAATTAGGCGACTTTCCTCTATACATAAAGGCAAGGAATTTTAAGCATTGATACAATAAAGTGTTCATCGGTGCAAAATTATTTTCAGTGTTCTTCAGACTGCATTATGAAAAATTTAAAAACAAGATTGCAATTTTAAGAATCTACCCAGACATTTTTTGAAGATTTCTTGTGACATAACGGTTAATAAATAAATAAATAAATAAATATGCAAATAACGATTATTTGGATAAATATCAACTTAATATGCACGCAAACACATTTTTCAGCGAGCTCATCTCGTTTGGAATCGACACGTCTCTCCAAATAACGAATTCTAACAGATTCCGCTAAATCAAACACATACATAAAACATGACGAAAAAAAGGCGTGCTGTTTATCGATTGGTGTGAGGGAATTTATTCTGTGAACTGTACCGATTTATGCATAGGTGAGATGGGGGTACTAAAGTCGTATTAATGATGTAGGTCGCTTGCAAGACAAGTTTACACTACGATATTTTAAGAAAGCTTTGATATAGAAACTTTGGCCAAAAGTTTTTTGCCACGTTTCAAATCTTTGGTGAAAGGAGAGTATCGTATTTTGGGCTAAATCGCCTGCAACGATAAGATTTTACATGCTTATAGGTACATAAAAAATAAACTTAGCCAAAATTTCAGCCCTTTTTACAGCCCGGAACATACTTTAATACTATTTTAATTACGAATTTTGACATATGTTAATGCACGATTTGGCAACATTGCACCTAACGATGGTTCGTGTCGTGTCATGTCATGTCAAAATAAAAATAACTTTGTGATGTGTTGACTGCGCTTGACTGTAAAATTAAAATATTTATTGTTTTGTAGTTATTTTTTACGGATTTAATATGGTGTTAAATACCCATTGTGTATTACACAATGTGTATTGGACTTATCAGACTATTTTTTCGGTAAGATTATCGAGTTGTTTTTGAGGTATGTATTTGTACTAATAAAATTGTAAAGCAATCGAGCAGTTCCAACGTTGTAGTATAGTAACCTAAAGCCTGCAGTCCCATGGGACAGTGTGACCCCAGACTAGTAATTTAATGTGGCTTTCAACGTGTTAAGTACCTTTATTTCCATTAAAAAGTTTTAAGAGACTTTTAAGCTGTAGTGTTAAAAAACGTTTTCTTGAAATAAACTTGGTATTTATTAAAAAAAAATACATTTAATTAATATTGTACAGTGTTTTTATTTTACATTCCAAATTTTAACAAGTTCCCGTGTCAAGTCAGGTCTACATAAGTAGACGAACGAAACGTTTTTCTTATCTTTATCAAACCTATTAAAAATTTTTTTTGGATGCCTATGACACTATGAAAAGAATTTACTGTGTGAAGTGTGAATTTTTTAGAAATATTCTTTCATCTTATAAGCTTCTAAGAATATTTTTAAAATAGTGTGCTAACAATAAATATTTTTCTAAAATGGCTTTTTATACTAATCCCCGTCTCCCCCATCTCCCCTTCACGAATAATTTCGATAAAGACCTGCTCGAGTTAAGCTCTTGCATTTGTATGATTCTGTACAGGGATTTTAAGTAAGTACGTTATACATCACAGGCTTCATATAAATTACCTAATTTGTTTCGTTTTACTAACAAGGTTGTCTGTAAACCTGGTCCCAATTCGCATTAAATTTTTATGTGATATGGGTCCTCCGCTAAACACACTTATAAGATAAGATAGGATAAGATAATATAAGATAGGATAAGATATGGTTAGATAAGAAAAGTCCTATCTCCAATCATACTTTGCAGTTTGTACCAATCACGTCTTCAAAAAAACTGCTATGAAATTGGCGTTTACTAATGATCAGATCATATTACGTCACATGAAAATTAAACTGAAATCATGGTGTAAACTCAGTTATGACTCAGCAATATTGAAAATAAACACAGAAACATAGGCTTACGGAATAATTTTGCCGAATTATGAGGGAAATTTTTATAGGTCACTAAATCGAAACATTTGACCACTAATTTGTTACCCACAACAATATTAACTATACAAAAGTATATATATCGGTGTTTTTCAAAGAAAAAAACGACATTCGATTTTTATCTTTTAAGAATACGAAAGTTTTTAATTTTTATTTGTCGATAACTTTTTTCCCACCTTACTCGTTTAAATGGTCGATGCGGCGCCTATGCGAGTACTGGAAAATCGCCGACTACTGTTTATAAGTTATAAATTAAAACCAAGAAAACGCCTGTTAAAAACCTCGTTGGACACCTTATATAAACTAGTAAATTTCTTTATTATATTGAAAGTTTGTTTTAACGTTTAAAAACACTATTTATTTTCAAACCTCTAATTCTTTTAATGAATTGTTTCACTTTTATCTGTATATGCACGCGTATGTTTTTTATTATTCCAAAACTTTTACGGTCTTGTTTTAATGTTTTAGACTGTACCATTTGAAAACACATTATTGGGTATCACATGTCTTAAGCTCTGAAACTCTGTTGTCTCAAAATAGAACTCAAAACAAAACATAAATCTTTAACAAGTTCTGGAGATATGTAATGCTTCGCATTCTATAATATACTACCCATTTAATATTTTCTGATGTAGAATCACCCCTTTAAAATTATTGACGCTATTTTAAATATACTGTGTATATTCAAATTAAGTTTTAGTATCTAACTTTAATTTTCTACTATTTATACTTCAAGGAACTTCAAGGAAATGCAATAAAAAATTGTAAAGTATGTAATGTGACCAAGCGGGAGGGGGTCAAAAATGACCCAAAAAAGTGTGACATACTTTATCGACGTCCCCCTAAAGTGGTATAGACTTGTGTTCTTGAGATCTTCATAAATTTTATAAATCGAATCGATTAAGGTCGGATGATCTAGGTGGCCATGGTAAAATTTTAACAAATCATAACAGACACAAACAGTTTTTGACAGGTGATTGTTTAAAATAATAGTTATATTTGTTTTTGGTAAATTATGGCTACTACGTTTTGTCAACTTAAAAATTTTAAAAACGCTATAATTTCTGAACGAAGTAACCCAGACAGCACATGATATCTTAAAGACGTCTTTTTTAGATCTTAATTATGTCTGAACGCCTAAAGACATAAAAAAGATATCTTATGGACTTCTTTTAAGGGATGTTTAAAATATATCTGATCTCTAAGATGTCTTTTAATTATCGGTACAAGATGTTGTAATAAATTAACTATATTACTTTTGAAATTGGTATAATTAACACTTATAGTAAAAGTAATTTTTCCTGAAAACGTTACGTTACTCGGAAATTTCTTTCAGCTTTTTTCGATTTTTTTAAAAGTTTAACCCCCCATAACATTTTTGCTTCTGGGGGGATTACTTTCAAAATTGGTAGAATTGATCCTTAAAATAAAAGTAATTTTTCCCAAAAAAGTTGCGTTAATAGGATTTTTTTTTTCGGAATACAGTAATTAGAATAAAAGGTAAGTTTTGGCATATTATGACATATATATGTCAAAAATTACCTCTCATTCTAATTCTTATTACGCTTTTTATATTAATACGATCGTACCTAGCAACGCAAATGGGAGGGGGTATTATGTTATAAAGTCCCCTGTGCAAGCTTACACAGGCGCCTAGGCGTCAGTAAGGCGTCTTAAAAAGATGTCTTGAAGACGTTTTTAGAAAGGCGTCTTAAAAACGTTACCTTTTGTAACATACGACGTCGTCAAGATGTCTTTAAGATGCATATACGGCGAAAATCCACGTTCCTAAGACGTCTTGAATGACGAGTTACGACATCTTCAAGATCTCTTTAAGACATCTTTGTGCTGTCTGGGAAGATAGGACCTATCTTTATATGAACATTTATTCATAAAATTATCATAATTCTACTTCTCATTTCCAAAGTTTGTAAACGGGCTAATAACCCACCCTGTGTAAGTATTTAGTTATAACTCTATAGAGCCATGAGGAGTATAATGAAAAATCCTTGACAATAGAGTGTAAGATACTTTGTTGCAAATACTAATGCATTTCGCTGGAAAATGCATTAAATCTCTACTTAGGAAAATTAATATCACTGCCGTTTTAATTAGAAAGAAGTGTTGAGCAGCAAATTCATTTTTTCTACGACTGCTTTAGAATGTAAGCAAATACACACACTTTTCAAACACAGAATGAATCCATTCTAGCTCTAGATACGGTATGAATATTCCGTATCAAGTGTTAAAATGAGCACATGTAGTGCCATCTCTTGTTTATAAAAGTAAAGAAAACTGTAGCAAAATTAGCAAAAATATATATATTTTACCATTAAATATTAAATAACTTAATGCAATTTAAAGTTTTGCGTTAAAATTACATAAAGTTTATTAGTTTTTCTAAATATTTGACCACTTTTTTATCAATTTAGTTAAAAAAATTAAAACTGCTCGATTATTGTAAAATATTTAAACCTGATATCTGCCACAACAATCTGACATAACTTTCAATTTTTGATTTATAATTTGTAAATATGTGCTAAAATTAAATATAAATATTTTTTAAGTACTAATTTAATAAAATTATTGAATAACATTAATTGCTTTATTAAAAAATATGTGTTTTGTTGCATTTACAATGTCGAGTCACATTGTTTTTAACCTTGTCCGCAGTTTAAAGCCATACAGCGTTTCATATTTGCAGTCGAAGAAAAAGTATAGTCTACAACACGTATGGAATAGTCATTCCGCGCTCGCGGGACTGTCATAGTCGCCTGCCGGCTCGTATGACAAACTTTCCGCTCGCGCGGAATATTGTCTATTTCATACTAGTTATAGAATATACTATTCATTATTCGATTAATTAAAAACATCTCTATTTTCATTCGAATTAAATTATAACAAATTTGGTTTTATACTTACCTACTCCCTAAATTAAATGGAAAATTGGGATTAACATTTTATCTTTAGATCAGAGCAGTTTTAATTATTAAATTATTACAAGAAGAGTGCCTTTTTATGCATTTTTACCTGAGGAACCATATTCTAATAATAAAACTACAAAAAAGATACACATTAAAAAGTTTGGGCCAAAAAAGTGAAAAGCCCCTCGTTTAGATCACATGCAATACTTATTTGCTACATCTCAAATCAACAAAGTCGTTGCGTTCATTAAAGTTTATTTTTTTAAGGTATAGTTATTTTAAACCTTCCCGCTTGTAAACAATCTCGAAATTACCATAGCAACGTAAGATACGCATACGGCGTAAGCGAAATGACTAGGCCCAATTTACACAACCGTAAAACGTTGACGTGCCATTAACGAGAACAAAACAATGGTTTATTCCTCTAAATTATTGGAATAAAAGCAATTTTATAAGCAAATTTTGTTTCGACAGGAATACAAAAGTGTTTTTAGCAACTGCTTTATCAATTCTCTTTTTTTACATCAAAACATCATAAAAACAAAGTAAGTAAACAAATATTATAAATTTTGGTTATGTTGACATTCAAAACAAGCCACATGCTTCAGTGTAAATCGGACTTTTGGGAGTATTTAGCCGAAAATTTAAAATAACTACAACTTAAAAAATTAAACTTTAGTATGTCATCTTTGACGTTGTTAATGACAATTTTAAAATTATAGAGCGCAAACACAAACAATGTTTTTGTTCCGCTAAGGAAAAATTATCTTTAGATATTAAGCAAGTATGTAGTGCAGAAATAGGGTTGTTGTGGATTAGGGATGTTACGGAGGAGAGATGTTATGGAATAGAGATGTTGTGGAATAGAGAAATGTGGAGTAGATGTTAAAATGCCGAAATTGCCTCTTTAATTGCAATTTTCTCGGAAACGGTTGGCTCTACGGTGTTACATAAAGAGTGCCTTTTTTACGTATTTTTATTTCATTTCCGGACCAACCTTTATAGGAACTTTTTTTCATATTTTTTAACGTAGAATCACCTCTTAAATTTCTTGAACTTATTTCTGAATAACCCTTTATAATATTATTACCAACCACTTATCATTCATAACCATAACCGCAACTTTGGTAATCAAAACGAAAAGGCCTTTGCCGATATTTACTTTTCATGTGTTTTCTAATTATCATTAAGTACTAATGGAGCTCTCTACAACTAGAATTATGAAACAAAAGACGTCTACCCTATCTCTATCTCATTTGTGCTATACTTTCCAGTCAACCAAATAAATACTGTATTTGTTTTTTATACAACAAATACAGTATTTATTTGGTTGGCCGGAAAGTGTAGCACTGAGCGGCACAAACGAACGTAGCTAATGTGATTCTGTAGAATAAGATAATTCTACTAAAATTTAGAAGGCGCCAGTAATTTCTTTAATAAAAATAATATGGTTACACCTTTCGCCCGGCGAAGTAAATATTGTATTTGTTCAACAAAGAACAAATACAGAATTTGTTTGGTTGGGTGGAAGTGGGAGTGTATGTATGTCTTCTATCCTTTTTGGGTAGAACTTTTGTCCCTGTCTAATCTAACGGGAGAAATCGCCATTCTCTTTGACCAGCAAAATCCACCAAAATTAGCTTTTGCCGCAAAGGAGTTGTGATTTTATTTGCTTTGAATTTACTTGTTAAACGATTCCATCAAATAATATTTATTTTACGGGGTTCAGGTTAATTTCAACTTAGATCAAACAAAATCTTCCCTCAAGTAGTTATTATGGGTATTAATAAAAGTCCTTCATAACGAGCAACATTTTATCTTAGCAGATAAAACTTCAATGAAATTTTAAAAAAATAAACAATCTGTCAAAATCAAATCAACAATCAAATCACAGTGGTACCACGTATAGCGGACACTACACCGCCTATTGTAAATATCCGTATAATTATGCGTGGCTCGAATACAACGACTCTAGGGTATCTTCAATTTCACCAACATCCATCGTATCAGGGGATGCTTAAATATTATTTTATTTTATAAATAAAAAAATACCTTACAAATACTCTGATTTGGATTCAGCAAACGAAATTACTCAAAAACTGTGTTTAGAGTAAACATCCTGTAAGCTAGTGTATTGAAAGTATTGCAGCATATTCTATATTAGTTTTTTGCCTGTATTTTTAGATTAAAAATTATATTTTCCACGTTAAACAGTTTATCATTAGTCTCAATATATTAATTAATCAAAATCGTAATGGTTGTTGAAAGCATTTTGCTGTCTGAAAATGTAAAATGTTATAATGAAAATGTATTTAAAGTTGGAGTGCGACATTGGACAAGACTGTTAGTTTCATTCATGTTTTTTCAGAAAAATTATGGCTAACGTCACGAGCAAATTATACTTTGTTGCCAAAATACTTCATATGATTAATATTAAGCGAGCTATAATAATAAATAAATAGTTTATACCCACTTGACACCACCCTGAATTTTATCATAACTTTTGAGTTTTTATCTTTTAAGAATACGAAAGTTTTAAATTTTTATTTATCGATAACTTTTTTTCCCACCTTACTCGTTTAAATGGAATCATTAAAAAAATCAAGATAAAAAGAAATAAAAATGTAAATATTTAAAACCTTGAGTCAACGCTAGAGTCGACGCGGCGCCTATGCGAGTACTGGAAATTCGCCGAGTACTGATAATTAAACGGTAAAAATTTAATGTAAAATAATGTAAAAATACTAATACTAAGTAATTTTACTATAGGTACTTGACTATTATGTTTAGTTTTCTGTTTCTTTTTTTTTTCTCGTTCTTTATATAACTAAATTATATGTATAATCTTCTTCAAAGAACAATAAATAATAAATTAAAATTCAAAAATTATATTTCCTCCAACGTTTCGAGTCTTTATTGCTTCAATGGAAAATTTTAAAATTCGGTCTATGGCAACCAATGTATTTTTTACAGTGTAGGTAGGTTTGTTAGGGTAGGTGGGGAGGTTGATTGGTTCCGCAGAAAACTACCTACCTACACTAACAAATCTACCTATCCAGTGCTCTGAGTGTGATTCTGGCTGAAGGCTTTTTAGTTTCTGAAAAATTATTTCTGATAAAAATATTAAGGTGGGACAGTTTACAAGAAAGAGTTGTGCTAAATTCATTCATGTTTTTAAGATTAAGTTATTAAATCTGCCAATTGTTTTGCTTTCAATTTATTTATTTTTACAGAAAAAAATAAGAAGATGAAACATAAATCCAAACCTTTAATTTGTTGAGAAGAAAGAACAACATTCACCTTCAGTTTTAAGAATTTTTAAAACAAATATAGCTATTTCTTTATTTAGGAAAACTTTTTCTGTGTGTCTGACAATCGTAAACCAAAGCAAATAAATAAAACCATCAAATGTGCCATGAAATATTTTACGGCATATATTAAATCTAAAGCTGAACGTTGATTTGACACATATATGCATATACAGTGCGGTCCAAAAGTCACCCCCCCCCCTTTTTAACTTTTGAACGAGTTCAGATATCGACTTCAAATTTAGAACTCTTAATGAGGGGGCATGAGGGGCACATTTTTTTAAAAGGGGGGTCGTATAATACATCATTTTAAAGCTAATAAAATTCTCTATTTAACTCCATATTTTTAAATTAAAAAAAAAAATTGGGTTTAAAATGGGGTTGAAAATGGGTATTAATGTCAAAATTCCTCTAAAAAAAACAAATAATTTTTTAAAAATGCCTAATTTCATCATAAAAAATGTTAATTATACTTTTAAACCAATTTTAGTTGACATAAATAAAAATTTATAAAAATTAAACTTAAAAAATCGAATGTTTTAGCACAAAAAATTGAAAAATTAAAACCTTAAAAAACATTTAAAAAAAAAATTAAAAATGTTAGTTTAAATAGAGAATTTTATAAGCTTTAAAATGATGTATCACACGACCCCCCTTTCCATTTAAAAAAATGTCCCCCCATGCCCCCCTGCCCACATTTTAAGAGCTGAAAATGTCAAGTATATGCTAAAAGATAGTTTAAGTTGCCTTATTTAAGAGTTCTAAATTTGAAGTCGATATCTCAACTCGTTCAAAAGTTAAAAGGGGGGGGGGGTGACTTTTGGATCGCACTGTATATGCATATATATACTTCCAAATCTATGTTGGTATTTAAAACAATACATGCACCGAGTGCTAATGTCCAGTTTATCGTTGAAATCACCACTATCTATTTTAAATTTTTAATTATTATTAACATTATTATTTTTTAGTTAATAAAATTTCTGTCAATACTACTAAACATTCCTTTGAAATGTCGTGCTATACCCAATTTATGTTTTTAATAAACTTGATTAGAAGAAAAACGGGACTCAGATAAGCTTTAAATTTAAAGCACAGCATCAATCAAATTCATGTGGTACTTTTTAAGTTAACTGAAAAAATGACAACTTTTCGGAAAATCCTGATATCTCCTAAACCAGAAGAAAAAATGTAAAAAATAAAAAAGAAAATATTCATTAAAACTACGGCAATAAGAAGAACTTATTTAATTTGATAAACAGTTGCAGTGGCGTACCATGCAAGTCCTAGAAGATGGGGTAAATTTTTTTTATCATTTCTTAAACAAACAAAAGTAGAGAATTTTAAGCTTTAAAACAACAAAGAAGCAGTCAAATAGAATAACTAGTTTGAATTTAAAAAAATGTAAATTATTTAGGTGTCCGGAATTTAATGTGCGGCAGTGTATATTAGATTCGGTTTCAGCGTCAAAAAATGGGTAGGAATACCATAGTCTTCATTGGAACTCCGGACTTTTTTTTATTTTGTGTGGCTTTTATGAGTCATAACTTATGACTATTAATTTGAGAATGTTTTAGCCGGTTTTCCTATATTTTTTCCTGCAAATGTAATTTGACTTGTCACATCTATTTTTATAATAGCAGTTGATCAATAAATCTATTATATTCTATTTTATTTTAATATTACATTACAAAAACACTAATGACCAGAAATTTTGGTCCAGAATGAGCCAATTATCTCATATGTTGTTGATATTAATCACATGATCAAATGACTATAATATATCCAAACTTAAAAGAAACAAATTCATATATCAAAATTTAACAAGTGCCAAAAAATCTCATTAGTCCTATTTAATTGGATTTCACGTAGTTGAGACAACCTCGCCAACGGTAAAGACATTTCCGAAATATGTATGGGTGTTTCTTGGGCGGAGGAAAGCGGATTCAAAATCCTTTGATGGTCACTGCCCTAATGGGATAGAGATTTTCTTAAGTGAGATTTGGATGTTTACAAAATGGTGCCTTATCTTCAAATCTTGTTAATTTGGATAGTGTATCAATTACACATCATTATTAGTAATTGGTTGGCCAGTATTTGGGTTTCACAGTGTACAGAGTTCATTTTTAAAGACCTATAGTCCGTCCAATTATGCAAGATAGTAGTTTAAAATTCCCGGGATTTTTAAGCTACATCATTGGTTAATAAACTCGTACCTTTTAACATATAAAATATTGAGATATTTTTGATCTATGACAATGACTGACGGTCGTTAAAGCTAATAAAAGAAGAGAAAGTTACATAAAAAAATGGTTATACTTAATGTTATTTTGTATGGTCTTGAAAAAGGTACTTTTTTGGTTTATTCTTCATACACTCAAACTAAATTAGCATATTCTACATATTGTACAAACGTAAATTATATTGAACACAAGGAAAACGTCAAATTTTTAGGTTACAATTACAACTTAAGGCCTATCCAGAGGCTCGCATAACAACCATTACAAGATGACGGCACATCAAGCCGATCCTGGCATCGCATTCTTATGTACTATGTTTGTTATGCGAGTCTTTGGATAGGCCCTTTCCAGGAAAACAGTACCGACATCTGTAAAATTTTTGTAACACTACGATTTATGCATAATTATGCTATTTATGCGCTCTGTGGTGTAAAACGGGCCGCGTCCCTTACTATCTTGCATAACTGGACGGAGTATAGTAGTTATTTCTTAGATTTGGCCAAAATATCTTAAAGGTTTTTAACCTTGAAGGTTTTTAACCTTGAAGGTTTTTTGTTTACATAAAAAAACTTTTATGTCTATCTACATAATTATTTGTGATATTTGTGAAATATATACTATATATTTGTATATGTACAGATCAAGGAAAGCCTCCAAATAAGTCTAGGATTATACGGAGAATAAGCCTTTATTAAACTGTTAAATATTGGTACGTTATTTCTTGTACAAAGATAGATATCTATATAAATGGTCCTTTTAAGGTATTAAAATACGTATAAATAATTTTCATTAGAATCTAAAAATATTCTCGGCCTAGCTCGATATATAAAGCATATAAATTCAACTTTTTTAAAGAACTCACTACACCATCTTACGTCAAAAAATACTAAAAATAAACTCAGTTTTTAAGTAAAACAATAAAAATGGGTTTTCTTAAAAAACAGCAATAAAAAAGAAAATAATGACCCTTCTTTCGTTTATAATAAAGATCAAATTAGGCCTATTAGTAATACAAATTATGTCATATAATTCTCATAACAATTAGTTTTTTTTGTACATATGTTTTACATAAGTTTATGTTTATGAATGAACGGGTAAATATTGTAATTGTTGTGGTAAACCACAATCACACATGTCACTTAAAATGTAAGTGTTAGTTTTTTTAATTGTTCATACCACGTGCTTAGCAATGAGGGCCTTTTTTTAATTAATTAGAAAAAATACCGTACACAATGTAAGGAAAAAATTGTGAAAAGTTCTAATAAAATAAAATGAAACCAAGAAATAAAATAAAAAGAAGATAAAAAAAAACAGAGAAATATTATCACACCTAATTTTATAAGAGGATATGGAAAAAAATCCATGCAAAATATTATTGAATATTTGGAAAAAAATAAGTGGATTAAGTTTTTATCCAGTGTGTTTAATATCGAATCCGAATATTGATTTTATTTTTAGCACTAAAAGACGAAAGATTTTAAAAGTACAAAAAGAAATAAAGGACGAACATACAAAAGATCAAATATGTAAATAAACACATAGTACCTACTACCTATTAAGTAGGTCAAAAAAATTATAATTGTTCCAAAGATTTATACTTAAAACTAAGAAAATAGTTGAGACAGAAAAATAAGTGAAATAGAAAGCATAAAAAGAAGCTAAAATTTGGAAGATCTGCAATAACTTCTATGGTTCATAAGGAACCGTTGGTCCGACTAACCAGAAATAATAATAATAGTCTCTGGACTAAAGCATAACACCTCACACAAGATTCAAAGAAGTACCTAGGCACCTAGGCACAGGGATTAAGTAAAGTAGTGCATATCATTATCTTTCAAAGATTAGACAAAGAAAGAGGAGAAATTAATTTTGTTTTGTTGCAATATTTCCATCAAATATTATGGAACAACTTTACTGTTTTTCTTAAAATTATTGTTTTTTATTTTGTATAACACATAAAATTTATTGTTTACAAATTTTAATGTGCATGTGGAATTTTCGCTTAGTGGGCTGGCGTCTAGAACAAAATTTCGCATCTTGTTTCGATGTGAAACATTTATAGATCCGATATGTAGGATTTTTTTATTTGTGTAACTCAGCCAGAAAAGAACTTTGTTTGTCAGTTACAGTTTCGAAGATATAAACAATTTTTCAAGTCAGGAAAGAAGGAGAGGAGCCTTAACACTAAAACATAAGTCTGAAAAATTCAAAATACTACATACAATTGCAGGTTTTTTTTTAAATTATGACCACATTTTATGTCTTAAAAAAAATTCCCGTTTTAGGGATATTCTGACTTTTTTTTAATAATTTTTCCCAACAAAAAATTTTTTTATCATTTTTTTTTTATTTTTCTTTAGGATCCTAAACTAAAAGCTCGGAAATTTACAAAAAGAAGGCCCACGCAAAAATTTTGCGAGGCCAGATTTTTTGCTTTGGTGTTTTTAGTCTAATTTTAGATGAGATTTGAGTCTTCGTTTATATATATTATATACATACTAAAATACATAAGAATAGGTAGATCTCAACCACAGCACAGACAATTTTTTTTGTGGAATGCCCACAATTGTCTGTGCTGGGGTTGAGACCCACCTATTTTTATATATTATATATTTTCGAAAAAAAGGCACTTCATGGGCTCATTGTTTTGTTACACAGTAATTGCAGACTAATAATATGAGATTTTCACTATTTTAGACAGTTTTTTCAGTCTATCAAAAAAATTATTTTTTTTGTGGGCCTGTGTCATTAAATTTTAATTCCCTGACTTTTGCAGGTTTTTCCCACTTAAATATAAAAAATATCAATGTTTTTTTCGCATTAAACATACATTTTCTGTATTTATACTTAATGACTTCAGTCCAAGGTCCATTCTTTCCTATTAATTCCTAATTTAGGGGTTAAATCTGAAGTTTACTCAAATTGCTTAATTTAAATTGAGGTTATGAAATAGTTATTTATAATACAAGGGCGAAAAGTTAAATTTTTTGATTGAGCAGGTTTTTAAAAGCCGAGGGCCGGCCCGAGGGTAATAAACCTACGAAATCAAAATTTAACTTTTTGCCCGTGTATTATACAATGTTTTTTATTCGATTCTTACTAATTATAAAAAAATATTAAAATATATTTAATTTTAAATTCTAAAAAATATTTCTTTTTGTAAATTAGTAATCCAATCAAATCGCTAAAAAACAATTCTGTCTAAGGTTTCATTTTCAATTAGCTTAGTGTTTTGATTAATTTATGTTAAAATGTGTTTGTTATGAAATTATTAATATTTCTGAAACCGTTTTATAATTATATTTAAATATTATAAATATTGAAAAGGATTTTATAATTGAAATTTTGTGTTCGTGATTTATTGTAGTGGATAAATCCATATATTTTGAGGTTGTGTTATAGAAGAAAGTTTTATATAACCGCAGGGCCACAAAGTCCAACTTTTCGCCCGCAAAACATAAACAAAAAGTGTCGTTTTTATAAACAATCGAATAAAAAGTAAATTAGTATTAATATTGCGTTATCGCAAGGATCCGTTGTATTCAAAATCGTTATTAAAAAGTAATAAAACCTGAAAGCAAAATCCCTGATTTTTAAACATGTTTAATATTTTCCCTGACTTTTAGAACCAAGTTTTCCATATGAGCTTTTTTATCACTGGCATGAATATATATTTTTTATCCAATACATACAGATAATGAGACAATTACCAGCTTTATTTTAAATAGATAAACTTAATAATAACCCCCGCGTGGCTTTTACTTTATTGATTTGGATAATTATTTATTTTACCAACTCAACTGTCACTAGTCAAATTATTTTCTTGTAAATGTCATTAAAATTTTTAATAAAAATATGAGTTTCTAAGCTAAGGATAAAACCTTGTACTCAAGGGTAAACCGATATTGCCCTCTCAAAAATTAACCTCCTTGGCTGACGCCTCGCAGGTTAATTTTCTCATAGGCAATATCTTACTTTACCCACTAGTACCATAAATAACTATTACTCGTAACCATCCGTATTCTGTCTCATTTTCAGTGACTTTTGACTAGATCTAGTCAGCAAAGTTACGAAAACTCCACATCCAGAATCCAGGCTCTTTTCGGGCGATGGTCCACAAAATTGTTTTATTCACTTAAAGTTGGCGTGACTCACAAAATCTCTGGAAATAAATAGGTTGGCTGTTCGTAGAAATTATTATTGAAAGCACTAACGATGGGAAAATAATATAAATAGAAGCTTTTAATTAAAAAAAAAGCACAGTCTGCGGAGCCGTGAGCACAGGATGAGACATAAAAGTTTATTTGGGAAAGTAAAAGATACGTCACAAAAGATTTTCAATGTTTATTATGTTTTTAATTTATTATTACTTTCGTTTGGACTAGAAATTAGTCTATACTTGAACAAAATCCCGAAAAACAGTTCTGAGAAACACAGGTGCAAAATTAGCTTACTCATTTTCTTTATTTATTTATAATTTATTATTATTTATTTATTTATAAATAAATAACCATTGGTATGAACTACATTGACGGTACATCTTTTTTTGTCAAAAACATTTTACCTGCATATAAAAAGTCATTTACTTGTCACCGGCATATAAAATAGTATATTGTTTTACTAAGAGGAAAAGTGAAGCTTTTTTTACTAGTCTGTAGAATTTACGGACGACGCGAAGCGGAGTCCGGAAACTACAGACGAATGAAACACACTATTTTTTCTTCAAGCATCCTATATATTTTTTTTAAATATTAATTTTTTAATTTAATTTATTCAGTAATAAGGTATGTTTTTTTTTATTAAAATAGGCCAATAAAACCCTTTTGAAATAAACTTAAACCTTCCTTAGCTCATTTTAATTTTTTTTTCGTAGGGTAAATCGTACACTTTTCACGATTTCGATGGTAACTTGTCTAACGTAGCATTTGCAATTTCGAAGAGATTTGTAGGTGTATAAACCATATCTTATTCTTCAATCATTTTTAATCAATTTCACACAAGGTTTTTGCACAGAATCTCGAGTCAACCACCTGTTTACATAATAAACAAACAAGTTTGAAGTATGGCTGTCATCAAAGTTAAAGAGTGCTGCCGCAGGTGGTGGTTTTGCTAACTAACTTTTTTTACGGCGTACAACAATGAACTCATTTTTTACTGTAAAAAAATAGATCACTTCTAAAATATAAAGAACTTTCACTTTCGGGTTTAGACCGTGTTAATGGATTTTCACTTTCCGACGTTTCGTCTCTTACTACTAGAGACATCTTCAGGGATTAATCTGAAATCAGTTTCAGATTAATCCCTGAAGATGTCTCTAGTAGTAAGAGACGAAACGTCGGAAAGTGAAAATCCATTAACACGGTCTAAACCCGAAAGTGAAAGTTCTTTATATCTTAATGGCCGTGAAAGCTTAAAATCTAAAATAGATCACTTCTAACTAGTGTGTTCAGTTATAAAATATAAACATTTTAGTACGCTTGAAGAAAAAATATTTTATTTTGATATAGCCTTGGGTACAATTAACTGTTTTTTTTTTTGTGCTAGCCACCTTTGGGCACGAGATCTATTATAGATCTGTAGGTCACTATAATAAAGCAAAGAAAACTTCAATTTTATACTTGTGAGCCGTTTTGACCATTTTTTAGCAATAAAATTAACATCTAAAACTCGATCTTAAATTTATTTAAATGTACCTTCTTTAAACAAATAATATAAAATTAAGCTTATTTTTATTCGACTTTACGACTTTATTGATTAACAATATAAGTCGTAGTAAATTGTTATGTTTATAAATGCAAAGTATTTATGTCTTTATGGCTATACCAGAAAACAGTCCCGTAGTAGCCGTATCTCCAAAAAATATCAATCACTACTAGCACTATTAAACTATTTTAATTTAAATAATAAAATAAATTATTTCTATATATATTGGAATTTTCATAAAAATCAATTAGCCTTGATCAATGACATTTGCTCAAATAAATACTTTGAACTGACGTTTAAAAATTTAGTTTTATTTTTAATTTTTTTATAAGATTTAGCTAATTATTAATTGTATTAATTGGTAATAATTATAATTACTTATATTTAACAAATAAAAAGTTATTTAAAGCTATTTTATTGGCTTTTATTAGTAAAAATTGCACAAAGAACTGAAACATCTAAAGTGACAGAAATCAATTGTTTATAACATTTATTCCTACTAGGAGAGAAAAAATTATTATTGCTATAAGTGAAGAAAATTGATTTCACAGCCTGAAAACATGATAAATAATGGTATGTTCTAAAGCTAGTACTGAAAAAAATTAATAATGTTTTATTTAAGTGATGAATTTAACCCAATAGGTTATTTTTTTGTGATTTTTGACTCAAAAGATATTGATTATTTGTTTTGATTTTTTCCAGGTTATGTTATGTTTTGCGCCTACTTTTCCAACTTCTAACAAAGTGTTTTTTTTTTGTATTTATTATAATAAACCAATGATTGGGTGTTTATCACCTTTAAACCCACATAAAAAAAAACTAAATTGTTTTCATTTCAAACTTGGTAAATTTGGCAACCTGAAAAGCGAGATAGAATAGCAAGATAAGCTTACGAGTAGCGCGGATAAAGTTATTTTTTTAAATATTTTTTTTATTCTTTGTAAATTTTGAAATCGATTTCTACTACCATCAGGAGTTCCGGTTTTTTTCAATAACCCTGTATATTTTGCTTTTTTGCTTTAAAAGCTCGCTAATAACACCGGCACACAAAAAAAATTAAGTAGAATGTGCATTTGACCGGACCTACCTACGGGTACGTATTTTGGTCCGCTGAATCCGAATTCAAGGTCAGTTTGACCCCTACACCCTCGAAATTTCGAGAAAACTTCGAAAAACCGTAAAAATGATGAAAATCGGCAGTTTTAATGATAAAAAAAATTTTTGGAACTAAACTAAGCGTGATTTTCATGTATTTCGATCCGCTGAATATGAATCGAAACTTTATTGAGACCACGAGCCGTTTTAAATGTAAAAAAATCACACAAACCCTCCAAAATTATGTCTTGTGTTTTTCACAGATTTCAAGTTATTTGATATACCTACGTTATAGAGTATTTATTTTAGGCATTAAATCATGTTCAATCAATTTTTTTTCTGTTATGAATGGTCATTTTTACAATTTTTTCGAATTTTTCCAGCTTTAGAGGGTGATTCGACTAAAAAAATTAAGATGCGAATTGAAGACATCAAAAGATATAAAATTTGGACTTTCTGAATTGGACCAAAAGAAGTTTTTTTATCATGAAAACTATATTTTTTCGGAATTTTCGAGAGTTTTGTGTGATTTAAAATGGCTCGTGGTCTCAATAAAGTTTCGATTCATATTCAGCGGATCGAAATACATGAAAATCACGCTTAGTTTAGTTCCAAAACATTTTTTTATCATTAAAACTGCCAATTTTCATCATTTTTACGGTTTTTTGAAGTTTTCTCGAAATTTCGAGGGTTTAGGGGTAAAACTGACCTCGAATTCGGATTCAGCGGACCAAAATACGTACCCGTAGGTAGGTCCGGTCAAATGCACATTCTACTTAATTTTTTTTGTGTGCCGGTGTAATGATCTGTGCCCGGTAAAATGCATACTACGGGCCTGCCAGATAACAATAAAGTCTGAACGCATATAGTTAATATGTGGTTCATCTAGTAGGTCATGAAACAGATTTTTATTCGATAAAAGCAATTTATAGAATTTCTTCATATCTTATAAAATCAAATTTAGTTTGAACTGGAATTTCAATTATTAAGTTAATAAATGTTTAATGTTTAATGTTTATGAAGTAAAGAGCAGAAGTTTATAAAACTTGTGATGCTCAAAATGACTAGTAAAAGCATACAAAAATAAGAAAATAACTAATAACACAAATAAACTTAGATTAGGTAAGTTCATCAAGTCTATTTTTTAACATATTAGTTGATGTCGCACAAATAACCGATTCAGGAAGTCCATTCCAAGAATTAAAAATTCTGTTTGTGAAAAAGTGTTCTCGTACACATTTGTAAAACCTTTCTCTGGCCAATTTTAAAGAGTGACCACGGAGTCGTTGATCAACATCCAAATTAAAAATAAAATTGAGATTACAATTAAACAAATTATGTAGGATTTTGTAGGCTAGAATAAGGTCACCACGCTTGCGTCTATCTTCTAGTAATGGCAGATTTAGAATTCTAAGTCTTTCATAGTAAGGGACATTTTTAAGAACCGCTGGTAATTTTGTAAATCTTCTTTGCACTTTTTCCATAAGCTCAATATCGCCAATGCGCCACGGGTTCCAAACTTGTATGCAAAACTCAAGGTGAGGACGTATATACGTTTTATAAGTCATAAGTATGAACCTAGGGGAGGGATTTGGAAAGGCTTTTTTAATCATAAATGATAAAGAATTACAACGCTTGACAGCTTTTAAAACTTGTGGAGACCAAGATAGGTCCTTTGTAATAGTTATGCCAAGATCCACCTGTTCTTCAGCCACGGCCACCTGAGAGTTAGCAATGTAGTAACTTAATTCTGGATTGTTAAAACCCATATGCAATACAGAGCATTTATTTAAATTAATTGGTATAAGCCATTTTAGGGACCAATTATAAATTGCATTTAAATCATCTTGGATTAGTTTAGCATTAAGTTTGGGATTAGCGAAGAATTTAATATCATCGGCAAAAAATAAAGCAAGTAACCTGAGTACAGTCTTAATATCAAGTGTATAGAGTAAGAAGAGCAAGGGCCCCAAAACCGAGCCCTGAGATACACCACTAATAATATTAAATAAATCAGAAAATGAATTATTAATTTTAACCCGAAATGTTAAATTACCTAAAAATAGTTTAATCCAAAGAATGTCTTATACACTGAGAACTTGGTACTGTATAATTATTATACAGGGGTTCAGTCTTATACTGAACTGTAACTTCAGTTATTCAGTCAAGTTGGCATAGTAAAACATAATGAAGTTCTGTAAAAACTAGTATTTAATAATAACTGAAGTTGCTTGGGGTTGGACCTCTTAACTTTAGAGCAAGTTTAGATCTCGACTTCAAATTTGAAAAACAACAATAAGATAAGTCCAAACTTAAACTACATATTTTTATATATATTTGATATTTTTAGTTTTTAAAATGTGGGCAGGGGACCATAGGGGTGTTTCTTTTAAATGGAAATGGGGGTCTTGTAATACATCATCTTAAAGCTTATAAAAATTTTTATTTGACCATATATTTTTTATGTTTTAGACATTTTTTGAGGGGTTAAAACCAACGAACTAACAACTCTTCTTTCTAGAATACGCATACCGTTAATATAAAGTATCGCCAACATCTCGGTTTGTTTGTAAACAAATAGTAGGTATATTCAGGCCTGAACAATAACAATTACTAGTAACTGTTATTGTTGTCTCTGTTAGAATAAAGCTGTGCGAGTAACATGTATATGTTGACTACGTTTTTGTCATTTTTTACAAATGAAATTCCTATTCTAGAGAGAAGAGTTATAAGTTCGTTGGTTAAAACAAGGTCAAAAAATGGTATTTTCACCATGTCCCAATTGGAAAATTTTCTTTACTTTTAACAGAATGCGTAAAAATTTCGCCATCGGGTATTCTCGCAATTTTGTAACAAATAATACTTAATAATAATAATACAAATAATAATAATACAAATAATATTTTCATAAAAATTGTAAATTGTTTTAAAATTAACACAACCTTTCAAATATAAAAATGGCAATAAAATGTTCTTGTTTTTGTAAGTGTGTATTTACAGGCTCGCATAAGAACGTAATACATAACAATGCGATGCCGTGATTGGCTTGATGTGCCGCCATGTATCTTGTATCTTGTAATCACGGCACCGCATTCTTATGTTTAATGTTCTTTTGCAAGATTCTGGATAGGCCCTAAAGTTCCAACTTATAAAACTGAGAACTTTAGAATGAACCATCGTATTTGAAAAAAAATTATTTCTTACATTTTAGTAAAATTTCAACTATTTTAAAATATACTATAAAATTTGTAAAATTTTTCATATTTGTTTTATGATTGTAAAACCTTAAACAGTACTGTTAAAGGTTTTTGCGAATAGGAACTTACCTATTCGCAAAAATTTTTCATTTATCAATTTCCTTTAAAATCAAACAAAACATATAAAGAACAATTAAAAATAGGAACATCTTTGCAAAACGTACTTTATAAACTAAAAATAAAAAAAGATTAAATCTATGACAGATTATTTTAGGTTTATGTAATTTTTCTGAAACTAAGATGTTTTACTCAAACACAACAAAATAAACACGTGTAAAAAGAAAAAAATGTACAAAACGTCAGTCATAGTTTATAGTTTAGTTTATATTTTTAGATGAAAAGATATAAAATCTCAGATTTTTTACATGTTTAGTTAAAAATTATTCTTAAAATATCAAAAAATAACTTACCTCAAAGTCAAACCCAAAAACAAAACAAACACCAAATGTCAACGAAAAAAAAAAAAAGAAAATATACCGAAACGTCACTCTGACTTAAGTCACGGCGTACTAGATTTCAGCCGCACACGCGCTTATTTGCTCGCGCTAGTATGTGCACTATATGACTAGACGACAGTAAAGCACAAATTTTGAGTCGGTCCTGCTAAGAAGAGGGGCTATTCGTGAGCCTGCGACATTTGCAGAGCGACAGCTGAAAAAATTAAAATAGTTTTATTATATCCAAAGGTACAGTATATTGTACTATAGTAGGTATAGCTTCTTAAGATGCACTCATAATTTTATAATTAATTTCCTAAACGCCTATATTTTTAGATTTAATAAAAGAACGCTAGCACGAAAAATTAAATTTAGTTACGGATTAATTATTATCCTAGCGTCGCACACAGGTAAAAAATACCAACAAAAAAAAAAACGGAAAAAAATCATAAAGCGTCGAATGTTGAATATTTATAAACCTTATAGTGTGCTCTATACATTTTTTTGAAAATGTTTGCGGTCTTGCTTAAAAAATTAAATTTATGTGGCACACTGGATACCGGGTGGGACATTTAAACGGTTAAAAGTCGATATCTCAGAAACCGTATAAGATATTTTTTTGAAATTTGGTATTAATCTTCAATATTAAGGGGGACACCTTTTTATCAAAGCAGATTTTTTTTTCATCCACACTTTTAGGCGGGAGAGGGGGTAACTTAAAAATTTTAAATGGAATGAGGGTGTTTTTTATTCAGATTCAAATTAAATTGAATAATTGACCGAAAAAGTTCTTTTTTTGAACCTCAAATTAGTAGTTTTCTATTGTTTAGGTTAATTCATTGTTTTAAACCTAAAAATATACAAAAGAAAACAAATCTGAATTTTTTCCAAAAATTAAAAATTTTTTACCTGACGCGTCCGGTTGCGTCATGACTGGTGCGGACATAGAGATAATACCTTTCTGTGATTTAATACCCCATATTTTTACTACATTTTTAAATTAAAAAAATACAGCCCTAAAAAAAACAAGATTAAGATATTGTATATTCAATGTGCCACTTAAATTTAATTTTTTAAGCGAGACCGCAAACATGTATATACATCATTTAGAGGACACTATAAGGTTTATAACTATTTAACTTTCGACGCTTCATGATTTTTTTCCGTTTTTTTTTTTAATTTTTTACCTGTGCGCGTCGCAGGCGAAAATTTTAAGAATTTTTGATATTAACATCACATTTTCCAAACCTAAAAGTACATTATTTACCCCAATTACTTTAAAATTAAATTTTAGGTCACTTATAACTTACAAATTTACAATTTACAAAAAGTCCAGTTAAATTATAATAAATGTACACGGACTGATATTTTAAAGGGTAGCAGTGGACAGTAACAGATCTGCGTAAGAGGTGTCTGCTATCTTGAATTTTAGGGGTGAGTGCGGTTATCTCGCTAAATACGCATCTTAAAATACAAATGCATGTAACCAATTTTTGTTTGAATATTTTTTTTAACATTTCAATAACAATCGAGTTATAAATATTCAAATACCATTGGGGGTGAAATTGGTTTTTACGATTTTTCAGCCAAATTATTCATCAGAGGATAAAAGTGGTTATTAGTAAACTTGCAGCTTTTGAAATTCTCTATAAGTTTTATATATTATGCATTTTCATAAATATTTTGTTACGGTTACAGTGAAATTTGAGTTGCGCCCTCTGTAACCGTACCAAACTACCTGAAAATTTATAATATATATATATATATATATATATATATATATATATATATATATATATATATATATAAATATGACCTTTAGGTCACTTTTGGTCTTGGACTAACTGTTGTTTTTGACCAGATAGAGTTATTATAATCATTTCATACAAAATAATTTCTTCTATAGCATAACCTCAAAAATATGTTAACTGATTAATCTGTATTAATCCATTAAAATAACTTAAAACACAAAATTTTAATTGTAAAATCAATTTCAATATTTATAATATTCATAGAACAGTTTTGGAAGTAGTATTATTTTCATAACAGACACATTTTAACAGAAATTAATCACCAAGCTTTTTTAATTTGAAAATGAAACCGCACGCAAAAGAAATGAT
>OY294047.1:44904356-45005039 GCA_958510825.1 Brachypterus glaber
CACGATAACTTAATGCTTCGAGCTAAAGACTTTAAATTTGGTGATAGGTTGATTATCAAAGTTCTAGACTGGGATTGTTTTTGGTAAAAATCGAGGTGGAGCAAAGTGGTAAAATGGGATAAAAAAAATTACAAAAAAGATTATTTTCTATTTATTTTTTGTTTTACGAAAAATTTTTGAAAGAAAAAAAAAATGAAAAAATTTTTAAAAATTTTATTGAATTTATTTTTTTTTTATTTTTTTTATATTTTAATGAACCAAAGTCTATAAAGGAAAGTATTATTTTGTTGGAAGCAGGATTTCCCTATGGGTCTCAGATTAATGACTAAAGGTTCCCATTGTTATTTCAGTGTTGGTAATATTTAATATTTCCCACAATAATTATTTAAAATATCGACTTGTTTTTTAATAATTTCTCATCGGAATCAATTGTTTATAAATTAATTCAAATATGACACTTGCTTACAATGTTTCGGAAGCAGGAAGACAAATATAATACTGAAATTATGAATATGATAATTGAATATAAATAAATATAAATAAAACATTGACACCGATAGATAAACAGGATTATTCGTTTAAACGGCACATTGCACACAGGCGGAATTTTCTAAATTCATGGCCAAAACCCTCGGAAGCGAAATTGCTTCAAATAGTAACCTCTATCGTTTTTTATCATCTCTATGAACTGTACCAATAGATGGTGCCAAAGTCGTTTTTCTATCAAAACAAATGACCGAAAATGTCAGTTCAAAAATCGGGTTTCAAGAAACTAATTTTGAAACGTTATTTTCCCGAAAAATCAAGTTTTTTTAATTTAAATATCAAAGTTGTTGCCTTTTTAAGCAGTTTTTTTAAATGGATTTAAATTCCGTAGGTATGTACCTATTTATTTTTTTACGAAAAAGTATTGTTTTTGATTATTGAGTTTAAAAAGGGAAGTCATAAGTTTTAGTCTGTAAATTTGGTTGCTTTTTTAAAACTTGTATTACGACTTGGCAAAAGTTTCAGATTAATCAGCATTAAGCAACTTTTTACACTTGGTTGAGAAGATTAATGTGTTTGCTAATTATTAAAAACAATAATTTGCTGTTAATATCTCACGCCCCACTATGGAACGAACCGGGCCATAGGTTGGACATCGGGTAAAAAACAAAAATTCAAAAATAGGGGTTTAAATTTGGTTTTATTATATTTAATCATATTATACATTGAGTGCAGGCAAAATTTTCATGTATAATTAAGGTTAGCCAGAAAAATTAGCGCTTATATAGATGTCTAAATTATGCCTACGAAAATTTGTAGTCTTTTTTTTTTCTTATCATACAATATAATCTTTTCCTATTAATTGCGTAATAATAACAACATTAAAGTGTATTATATAAAAAAATTAAATATTATGTACATATCCTATTTTTTGTTTTATCGAATTTTTTTTAATTTTCCGACATTTAAATGTTTTTCGTTAAAGTCCCGCAAAGTCCCGCACATTTGTTATTACTACAATATAGTGGACTAAGTAAGAAAAAAAAATGATGTAGAGATCAGACCCCAGAACCCCTTTAATTTAAATTTTTGTGTTAAAAAACAACTAAAAAAAAATAATTTTTACATATACTTTTACAGATATTCTTTGTGGTGGATAAATTTATTGGGAAATTACGTTATTATACTATTCACAGCCCGTAAGCGTCTGTTCATCCGCCCGTCTGTCCGTGCCATGTCACTTTTTTGTGGACAAGAACGAATAATCCGATCGACTCAAAATTTTCAGGAAAAATCAAGTTCTATCAGGGAATGATCCCTATTGTTTTTTTTAATAATCCCCCCGATTTTTTTTGAATTTTTTTTTTCGAAAAAATGTTTTTTTTTTGAAAAAATATTTTTTTTTTTATTTTTTTTTTTCGAAATTTTTCGACAATTTTTTCATACTCAATACTTGGCTAAATGTTTTACTTTTTCTCGAAAAAGCCAAATTTATTAGCTAAAATTATAATTTTACAAGTTACACACATTTTGCAGATTTTTTCCAAACCGTATTAAATACATAGCTAAATATCTTTTTTGTACACTAAATGGTAATTAACCATATGAAAGAAAAATAAATTTAATTTTTTTTAAGTTTTACAGATTTTCCAGATTTCCAGATTTTTTCCCAAAAACGAAACCTAGTTAAAATGCTTTGTCGTACCTAAAAATGGCTGCATACCAAATTTTATCAAAATCCCAGTTATCGTTTTCAAGAAAAGTATGATGTCCGGCTTACGGCCCGGTTCGTCCCATAGTGCGCCCCTCCCTCCCCAAACCTAATAAATGTCTAAGGCAGATTTAGTTTTAGGTATATTTGCAGTAAAAAAATACTACTGCCAACAAAATAATACTTTTCCCTGTAGGTCTAGGTTTATTAATAAACTAATAAAAATTGAAAAACCAAAAAATTTTCAAAAAATATTAAAAAAAAATTTTTTGAAAAAAAAATTAAAAAAAAAATTTTTTTTTTCGAAAAAAAAATTAAAAAAAAAATCTTTTTTTGAAAAACGAAAAGAAAAAATAAAAAAAAAATGTTTAAAAAAATATTTTTATCACATTTTACCCCCTTACCCCACCTCCATATTCACCATCTGCAAATTTTGATATAGGCGGCCGCCATATTGGATCCGCTATTTTTTAAAAATTAATTTAAATGTTAAATTTGTATTCAGCAGCCCCAAAAACCCCTAAATACAAATTTTGGTATAATGGTTTTTAGTAAAAGTCTGCAAATTTTGATATAGGCGGCAGCCGTATTGGATCCGCCATTTTGTAAAAATTAATTTGAATGTTAAATTTGTATTCAGCAGCCCCAAAAACCCCTAAATACATATTTTGGTATAAATTGGAGCTTATTAAGGGGTTTGGCCATTAATTTAGAAAATTCCGCCTGTGTGCAATGGGGCAAATTGAATTTCAAGAAGGAAAAAAATCTAAAAATTTAAGTATTAACTTAAAATAATCTGTTGATAACGAGAAAAAATTTAAAAAATCTAAAGGTGGTCAATTTTTAAGGGGTTAAAAGTACTTTAAAAAGTTAAAAATTGCAAATCTATTCTTTCGTCCGTACCTAAATTATTATAATAAAATGGTGTTGTTAATATTCATATTATTGGTCCAAATAGATCAAAATTTGCGTTACGTAATACTTGAACGTTCCCTATACTGAATAAGTTTTTTAATTTATTTATTTATATAACTTTTCGTTGGGACCTTAATAAACAATAATAATAAACAATTGAAGACCATTTCCTGATAATAACCGGATGCTATTACTACAGTATACAATATAAACACATCTTCGTTCATTATATATTCATTTAAAATTATAATTTAGTGTCTTTAAGTTGCGGAAGTAGAATTGATATGCCAACTGGTCATTGTAGTTATCGGACATTAGAAATAAAGAATTAATTGCATTCATCAAACAATTATTAAGTACAATTAATTTGGTCCAAGCTGCTTTTATATCGTCTTGTTACTGTCTCAACCTTGTATCTCGAAAATAGTTATTTATGGTACTAGTGGGTAAAGTAAGATATTGCCCATGAGAAAATTAACCTGGCGAGGCGTCAGCCAAGCAGGTTAATTTTCAAGAGGGCAATATCGGTTTACCCATGAGTGCCATACAAGGTTTTATCCAATAAATAGCTTAGGAATTCATATTTTTATTAAAAATTTTAATGACATTTACAAGAAAATAATTTGACAAGTGACCGTTGAATGGGTAAAATAAATAATTATCCACTCAATAAAGTAAAAGCCACGCGGGAGTTATTATTGAGTTTATCTATTTAAAATAAAGCTGGTAATTGTCTTATTATCTGTATGTATTGGATAAAAATAATTGTTTACTACCTAATTAAGTGCTAGCTACATATTACCTATCGTTGCCAAGGCTTGACAACCAACAGTATCCGTGAACTCATTTACTGTTGACCGTTGTTAAGCATTTTGAACTTTTTTTGAAATAGTTTTTTCAATAAAAAAAAAGAAAATAAAAGAATAAAAAATATATATCTTCTTTTCGAAAGAAAATTAAAAAAAAAAACAATAAAAAAAAATAAAAAAAATAAAAAAAAAAATGTCTTTAAATAATTTAAAAAAAAAACGGAGAAATAAAAAAATAACTCGAAAAACATATATATTAAGAAAGATGGGTCTTATGGTTTAACTTTGTTGTTTTTGAGGAAATTATTTTCAAAAACCATAGGGATCTTCCTCTCACAGAAATTAGTGTTTCCTAAAAACGGATAATCGTGTACACAAAAAGCGGAACATCGGACGGACATTTAAAAAGCTTATTCTTCTATAAAACATATTATTATATTGTATATCGTCATCTAAAGGCTCTAACGGTCTAACTCCAAAACGTCATATTTTTCAGGAGACGTAAAAAACGATTTAAAAGTTAATTATAGCAATTTAGAACTTTAAAACTAGCTTGTTCACAGGTAAAAATGTTTGAAATGTGTTAATGTATTTAAAACTTTTCATTGTTATCTATTTTATATAAATTATTTGAAAATTAAATTTTAACCACAGAATCCAAATTCACTAATGGTCTAACTCCAAGGGAAGATAAAAGAGGATACCTATCGTATTATATCGCGTAATACACTTCTGCTCAAAAATATCGGCCCACCTAAAAAAATACACATTTTCAAATGCTAATAACTCCAAAACTATTCAATAGATTTATTTGACCTTTTTTTTATTTTAAAGCTTGAACTTTTAGCTCTTAATTACTGGAATAAAAATTATCAAAAATCTTTTTTTAAACCGGCAGCAATGAAAATTACACAGCTATGTTTTTTTACTGCTTCTTTCGATATGCGCACGGTTTGCCACTGCATATTTTTTTACAATTTAATTAATTGATTTTATAGGCCAATTAAATGGGAGTAATTTCTTTTTTAACTTTTTAATTTTCCTTTTCTCGTTTAGGAGATATACGGTTTTTTCTGAAAATAAACATTTTTGCAAATAACAAAAAAACTACACAGTGGATTTAATTGATTTATTTTTTAATTTGAAGCTTAAGTCCTTAACTTTTATTTATTTAATTTAAGTTTCTGGTGCAAACATGTTTAAACTGGGTTTACATTGCTTAAATAGTCATGTTTTTTTTACCCAATCTTTTTTGATGCAATTTAACCACAAACTCAAATGTTTCCATAAGTTTTAAAACTTATTCTAAAAGCCACACTTATTGTGACTGATTCCTTCTTTTATTTTTTATCATAAGTCTTCTCATTTAGGAGAAATTAAAGTTTTTCGGAAAAAGTGACTTTTTAATCAGTGGGCTAGTGCCACCCCTGTAAAACTGTATATGACGGAAAAGCGTCGATAGAATATAAAGATCTATTGCACTTCTATAACTTTAGCTTAAATAAATACATTTAATTAACACGTTTTCTGCGTTAGCAACTTTTTGGTTCCCAGCTCAGACTGCGTTTTCAGGCATATATATCGAACGAACTTTGCACAGACTGTTTAAATCTCTAATGGTACTCCAAAAACAAGTTCTAACGTCTTTTTAAGGACTTTTTGCTTTTTAATTTTTTTTAAACAAAATATTTTATCAAATAAAATAACAATAAACAAATTTTAAATTTTATTAAAATTATTTAATAACAATTATAAACACAAAAAAACGTATTAGACGTGTATGTTTTTTTACAACAATGCTGTTTTTCGTTATTATTAGTTACATTACATTATGGTCAATAAAACATTCAATTTAATTTAACAAAACACTAAAACTAACCAACATTACACGGTTAAGGCTAGGTTATCAATGTGTATACACTATAGTTAAAATTTATCTACATAAATATTATAGACGTTATAGTCATATTTCCCAATGTTTTTCATACAGAATTAGGTTTTAAAAATGGTTTGAGGCAGCTGTATATCCCATGCCTGGCAGCATTTACTCCTATTCTTTTCAAAATAATAATTCCATTCCTTTTTTGTACATTTTCCAATTTTTTTTTCACAAATATTCCATATCGTAAGTTAACACAACAATAGTTCAGAACCACACAATTATAGTCCAGCCACATATATTCCATAAGCAGTTTATTTTAAAAAATATGTATTATTTTTCCATCAAATTTGTTCCTATTTACCAGCACTTATTTCCAAGCCACCCATGAGGTAAAGTGATTAGCTCGTTTTTTTTATACTGGCCTAATCCACAAAAAACTTGCAAACTCAATAAGAATAATACAGAACACAATAACAGAATACTCAATAACAGAACACAATAACAGAATGCTCAATAACAACCATACAGAACACAATAAACGAATACTCAATAACAAAACACAATTAGAGAATACACAATAACAGAATACTCAATAACAATAATACAGGACACAAAATTTTGAAAAATGTGTTTTTAGTGTAATTACTGCTCGTATTGAGATCTACTGATCTGTATAACTGGCATATTACATGAAACTATGCTATAGTTATATGTAATATGCCAGTTATACAGGTCGGTAGATCCTAATAAGAGCCGTAATTACACTAAAAACACATTTTTCAAAATTTTGTGTTATAACACTGTTCTGTAACGGGTGCGATATGTCTAATATTAATATCTGGTATTTCCCCCCCTAGCCCTAAGTACATCCTGTACTCTATTACTCATAGAGAGAATTAAGTTTCTTATAGTATTCTGAGGTATATTTTCCCATTCTTCCTCGACTGCTATAATTAGTTCTGGAATTGTCGCTGGCGCTGGGTTCCTGGATCGAATTCTTCTTTTTAACTCATCCCAGAGATGTTCGATTGGGTTAAGATCGGGGCTATTAGCTGGCCACTCTAAGACGTCGATACCGACATCTCTTAAGTATCGTCTGACATTTGCTGCAGTATGCGGCTTTGCATTGTCTTGCATGTAAATAAAGTCATCGCCTATAAATCCGGCGTAAGGTACGACGTGCTCTTCCAAAATTTCTTCGACATACCTTTCCGCTGTAAGACTTCGCCTTTGCCGTCCACGTTCTTCCCTTATAATAAAAACGGGTTCAGTTTTAGCTTCCAATGATATACCTCCCCATATCATGCACGATCCACCACCATAACTAACTTTTTCTGCAATGCAGGCCTGTGCATAACGTTCTCCAGGACGTCGGTAGACACGCTGTCTTGCATCATTCCCAAATAGACATATCCTGGTTTCATCAGAAAACATAACCTTTGCCCATTGGTTTCTGTCCCAGTTTAAATGTCTTCTTGCAAACTGCAGCCTGGCACGACGATGGTTAGCAGTGAGTTTAGGTCCAGTTGCGGCCTTATAAGATTTCTTTCAAAAAGCCTTCGACCAATAGTGGACCTACTTACTGCTACACCTCTTGTTTCTTGAAGCCGTGATCTCAAATTAACTGAATTTAGACGACGATTCCGCAGGGAATTAAGCTCGATAAATCGGTCATCCCGAGCGGACGTGCACCTATGTCTGCCAGCTCCTTGGCGTCGACTAAAGGAACCGGTCTCCTCAAAACGTTGGAATACTCTTCTTACCGCTGCTTTCGTAATATTTAACTGTTGAGCAACATAACGCTGACTGTGCCCTTCTTGTAGCAGAGCTACAGCTTGGGCAGCTACTTCCGGACTTGTTTCCATTTAAATAATACAATTAAATAAAATTTTAACGAGTTAAAAAAGTATTGTCACATAAGTGACAAGTCTTGTCAATCATAAAAAAGTTAGTTACAGGGGTGGCACTAGCCCACCACTTAAAAAGTCCTTATTTACCAAAAAAACATAATTTCTCCTAAATGAGAAGACTTATGATAAAAAATAAAAGACGGAATCAGTCACAATAAGTGTGGCTATTAGAATAAGTTTTAAAACTTATGGAAAGATTTGAGTTTGTGTTTAAATTGCAACAAAAAAGATCGAGTAAAAAAAACATGACTATTTAAGCAATGTAAACTCAGTTTAAACATGTTTCCAACAGAAACCTAAATTAAATAAATAAAAGTTTACGATTTAAGCTTCAAATTAAAAAAAAATCAATTAAATCCATTGCGTAGTTTTTTTGTTACTTGCAAAAATGTAAATTTTTAGAAAAAACCTTATATCTCCTAAACGAGAAAAGGAAAATTAAAAAATTTAAAAAGAGATTACTTCCATTTAATTAGGCTATAAAATCAATTAATTAAATTGTAAAAAAATATGCAGTGGCGAACCATGCGCATATCGAAAGGTGCAGTAAAAAAACATAGCTGTGCACTTTTCATTGCTGCCGGTATAAAAAAAGATGTTTGATAATATTTATTCCAGTAAGTAAGAGCTAAAAGTTCAAGCTTCAAAATAAAAAAAAGATCGAATAAATCCATTAAATAGTTTTGGAGATATTTGCATTCAAAAATGTGTATTTTTTTAGGTGGGCCGATATTTTTGAGCAGAAGTGTATTATTACAAAAAATTTATATTTTTATATTTAATATATAATATTACTACTAGGTAGGCATAATATATATATATATACATTATTAATGGCAATAATTATAATTATCATCAAACAGTAAATTAACAAATATTTGAAACGGGATCCCCTGTTGTCGAGAAATAGTTTGACATTAGTGACAGTTCTCATTTAATTGTTTTCTCACAATCATATGACGGAGTTAGACACTTAGCGACTTAAAATATTTACATTTTTGCATTTTTTGAGGCTGATATTGGTTTAATGCAACTTTTTTTTTTGAAGTATGTTGGTAATCAGATAATGAAGCAAATTTGATAAAAATCTCATTTTTGAAAAATTTGGAGTTAGACAACTAGAGCCTTTAGTGGACGATATACAATATAGTGTTATCCAAGAATTTGTTGTCTAGGACGTTTTTTGGCAATTTCGGGAAATTCGAAACTACCGTATAATATTATTCTAGCGCTTACTCTGTGAATAATAAGGAATAAGGCTAAATGATTGTAACGCTAATCACAACCTAGTGCACCCCGAATAGCCAAACATCGATTCCTCTAAATACACAATAAACCTCTATATCTGCGCAAGTACAAACTTTGAGCGTTCTAAAGCAGTGACACCAAATTTCCCTCCAAAATGTTATTTAACTATTTCAAAGAATCGTAAAAAAATACATCGAGACAAGAACAGTCTGTTTTTGACTTTCACTCGATTGCTATATCGAGTCATTAGTTAACTTAACCTTGCTCGACTTGTCTCCGCGAGGAACAGTTTGCATGTAGCCACTGGTAGACTGTAACAGGTCGCTTGGTTTTCCCGCTAGGCAAGGGATTTTCCCCATTTTCCCCGCGATAACGCGTCCAGAGATCGTTCGAGGCTCGTGCTAGTAACCCGTGTGACCCGTTTTCAAAACAGTTTAATTCAAAAGTTTTAAAATGAGTGTGGACGATATTATTAGTTATAAACGCAAACCTGAAGAGGATTTTTATGCTATTTTGGGGTGCGATGAACATTCTTCGGTAAGTCTCTAAAGGGAAAATTCTGAATATGAATAAATTTATAATTTTTGAAAAATTAAAAATTAATTTTAAAGTAAATTATTTTGAGATATAAAATTAAATAAATAAAAATAATACTAATACTAATTTCTTGGGAACCAGTACCAATTAAATCGGTCATTTTGAAAAGGGGCCAACTCTATTGTTAAAAGATTGGAGATTACCCTTTTTCAAAATGACCGATTCAATTAAACTTGAAACAAATTATTGAATATTTTTAAAATTAGTTAATTATGTTTGAATCAAGTATTTTTATACTTGCATCAAGTACTTAACACAAGTATCACAAATACTTCACATTAGAATATTTTTTAAATTGTTCTGTGTGCAATGCATCAAATAAAAAGTTAGATATGATCATTTAAAACAATAACCCTATATTTTATATCCAAATTTATATTTTTTTATTGCATTTATTACTTGGTTTGATTAAAAATTAATCCACGTTTAATTATATACCCATCGGGTATACCCGTTGGGTTTTTAAATCTTGTTTATTACGTTAATATCTTTTATTTATTTATTTATTAGGTTCAGTGTCGGACTGGATAGGTGAGATAGTGAGAAAAATCTCACAGGGCCCCCACACTCTGGGGGTTCTCTTTTTTCTGCCGACCTCTCCAGCCAATTCCTGAAAAAAAAAGGCATGCTAAAGCCTCAAAGCAAAAAAAAATATTTAATAAAATAATTTTCTGGTGTTTAGACCTTGAGTTTTCTAAAAAAGATCGCCTGCGGCGCTGAAATTAATTGAAAATTTTGTATTTATTCTATTCTATTTTTAAAGTGATACAGAGGCCTCCATTTGAGGGTAGTTTATACCTAACACTGTTTCATGTTACAACAATTTTAAATGAAATTATATTGACATACTCGCAGGACATTTCTTCTTATTTTATTCAAATATGTAATCACTGACAATCGGGCATGACAAGCATTACCCGGCCAAAATTTTTAATCCAAAACGAATTTTATTAGAACATTTTAACACTTTAACTGCCATGTGACGGAACACAACGGGCCCTCACTGTGCGCGGTGTGCGTCGATTTGCAACATACGTAACGATACATTAAAACATTGTGTAGCTTTTAGATACACGCCTGTATAACATATTATTAATTTCTATATGTAGTTTTCAAGCCTTGGCGTAGTACTTCATAGTCTCGTAATGGCTGACAATTTTACTTTTGTTTGGCTTGGGAAAAAAATAATTTGTATAATATAATTAATCATTTTATTACATTATTTAGTGGCTATTAAACTTGTTTTGCCATAAAACATTAATAAATTGACCAGCAAGCTTTTTTGCAAAAAAAAAATGACTCGGCCGAAATGGCAAAATTTCATAAAAATATCGCGGCAGTTAAAGTGTTAATTAAAAGGTTTTATCGAGGGTTTTATAAAATAATTAGTTTTTCATATTCTGAGGTATTTGGAAAATTCATTACCTTGGGATTAAAAAATTTCGCCTGCGACGCTGACCCGAATACTGCTGATTTATGATGATTGCCGTTTTTTTTTTTGGATAACCCCGAGTTACCGGGTTAGAGGAGTATGTATTTTGTTTTTTTTATTCACCATTTAAAAAGTCCAAAAGAGAAAAAAATATATATTCTCTTTACCCGGCTACACGCGGTTACAAAAAAAATAATACCGAATGTAATCCTAAGCCTACAGGTAAGCCCATCGCTGGCAAAAAAAGTGTTTCCTTAAGGTTTATAAAAAATGGCCGAAAAAAAAAAGATTTTTTTAATTTATTTTTAAGAGTTTTTTTGCATTTCTTTTTCAAAAAAAGTAAAGTTTTACAAACTTGGGGACCCCTCAGATAATCTCACCAGTCAAAAGCTGGCCAGTCCGACCCTGATTACGTTATATTAATCATAGACGGCCATGATCTGTTGGGGTTTTAGAAAGCATGCTTGTTTTTAAATCTTGATAATACATATTTATAAATAAATGAAATAAATAGAATTTGTTGTAATATTGTTATTATTTAACGTAATCACCAGTATTCGGCGTCAACTCAGTTATGACTCGTCAAAGTAGAAAATAAACACAGAAACATAGGCTTACGAAATAGTTTTGCCGAATTATGAGGGCAATTTTTATAAATCGAAACATTTGACGACTAATTTGTTACCCACAACAATATTAACTATACATACGTATATATATATATATATATATATATATATATATATATATATATATATATCGGTGTTTTTCAAAGAAAAAAACGACATTCAATTTTTATCTTTTAAGAATACGAAAGTTTTAAATTTTTATTTGTCGATAACTTTTTTCCCACCTTACTCGTTTAAATGGAATCATTAAAAAAAATCTAGATAAAAAGAAATAAAAATGTAAATATTTAAAACCTCGCCTCAACGCTAGAGTCGACGCGGCGCCTATGCGAGTACTGGAAATTCGCCGCCTACTGGTAATTACTATTTATTTAATTAAAAGTCCCAAATCTCTTGCATCAATCAAATATTTATTAAAATATTTATTCATACATTTTTGGTTGATTAAAAACAGTATTTTAAAAATAATATACCTGTGGACAAAATCAATAACTAAATTTTAAACACAGAAAAAACAACCGCTAATTTGAAAAATCTATTATTATAATTTTAAAATGATACCTGTGGGTAATCTAACAGAGTGTCCCATATTTTGATTTACTAAATGTACTACCAGGAAGACAGACCAGCTATACATACCAGGAGACAAACCACATATACCAGACAGACAGATCAGGCATGTAGACAGACCATACAGACCAGATACACCAGGCACACAGACAATAATTATTACAGTACACTTACTTACTACAACTTAAAGTATACCAAACTATAACTGTGATATAATTTACCAAATGTTACAGTATTAATAAACACATGTTGCGTGGGGATCCAAATGTACCAGCACGGTCTCTATGTTAGTATGACAACATTTTGTATACAATACACACATTGCAGTATTTAATATCACAATTAAAGTATTAAATATTAATGGTGGCGATATAAATAACAAATATGTATTAACAAATGATGATGTCAATGTCAATGTCTTTATTTTTTATTTAATAATTGAAAAATACAAAATTTACTGTAAATATCATTAAAATATTGGAAAATGGAGTGGAACTATGAGATACAAGGATGGAGCTATATGTAGCAATGGAAGAAGATAAAATAATAAGTTAAAGTTGAAGTTAAAATTATTGTAAACAAACGATTTGGAATATTTTTATCAAAATTATTGGAAAGCCCCTAGCACAAGCCAAAAGCTTATTTGGGTCTCTCCATGACTCTCCATGACATGTATAAATAAATAAATAAATAAATAAATAAATAATAAATAAATAAAATTTAGTATTAAAATTACAATGACATTTTCTGAGGTTACGTTAAATATGCACGATTTTATTTTAAACTTATCGTGCTTTTTTAAAGTCCGAAGAAATAAGAAAGGTCACACTATGAAAAAATCATTGCAATTAATAATAATTTATAAAAAAAAATGTAAAACGGTCTGAGCGTTATTGCGAGACACCCTGTACATATAAAAATACCGTATATACGTAATTTTCGAATTATTCATGGTTAAATTTCAATTAAAGTACTAATCAGTTGTTAGTCATTAAAAAGGAATTACATACTTTATGACGAAAATAACGATGAAAAAAACATAAAAATATTTTCCTTTATTTAATCCAAAATGTATACATAAAAGGTTTTATATCATATTATGGAAAATATTGTTAAATAAATTTTATCAATAACATGTTAACACTCAATTTGGTGCCGGGGATGTTTAAAAATTTTAATTTTATTTGATCCACTGATTCTTTGCTCGATTAGCTAGCAGCTCATAAATGAAGCAAAAAAATCTTAAGCATTACTCCTATCCATGGGTCCAAAGGCGTACCCTCTATAATCTTCCAATTTAAACCAGTCTGATTTTATGTATGTTACACATTTTTTTAACAAAAAAGTTCCTTTATAGAGAAATTTTGCACTGTTCTACTACAAAAATTTTCATAATTAATGTGAAAGTCCCTACCAAAATGTCATATAGCTGTTATTTCAAGCTTATTTGAATGCATCAGTGCTTTCGCATCGATCTTTGAAGCCTTGGTTCTTATTAAATCATTATACATTTCTGTATTGAAAGCGTACAATTGGTAGCGCCATCTAATGTTGCACAAAAGTACCACATTTGATGGTGGCAGACCTTCAGACCATCAAATGTAGTACTTTTGTGCAACATCAATTGTACGCTCTCAACACAGAAATTAATTAAGACTTTTCAACGATCGATGCAAAAGCCACCAAACCAATAAATGAAACTGATGATCACAAATAAGCGTGAAATATCTGTTATTTTGGATTTTCTCATTGATCATAAAAAATTCTGTAGAGCAGTACAAAAATTCTTTATAGATTTATACAGGGTTATTCAGAAATAAGTTCAAGAAATTTAAGAGGTGATTCTACGTTGACAAATATTTCGTCGCCCAACAAAAAATAAGCAAAATATTTGTTCGTTATTAAATTTTCTACAATTTATGTCAATAACTTTTTTTGTTTAAACAATCAGAAAAAAAGTTACAGTTAAAGTTGATGCATCATATTCAAAAAATGATTTAATTTGCAGGTTTTTCGAAAAACCGAAAAATGTTTGCATATTTTCAACTTTTGCAATTTTTCAACGCTCTGTAACTTTTTTTCTGATTGTTTAAACAAAAAAAAGTTATTGATATAAATTGTAGAAAATTTAATAACGAACAAATATTTTGCTCATTTTTTGTTGGGCGACGAGCTAAAGCCGAGTTACAGACCAAAAACAAAAAAAAAATGCGTGTTTGCAAACAGGCCACCAGAGGTCGCGCACAAGTTGCTTGCGGTGGTTTCCTTATACCTAAGACTATACCAAATTTCAAAGACTTGTCACAAAGTCCAAACGATTCTTATGAATTTTCAATAATTCCTGCTCCGCTAGTACTCTTCTCTACAACAATAAACATTGTTTAATATACCTTTAAAGACGATTAAATTAAAACATATATCGTCATCTAAAGGCACTAACGGTCTAACTCCAAAACGTCATATTTTTCAGGAGACGTAAAAAACGATTTAAAACTTAATTATAGCAATTTAGAACTTTAAAACTAGCTTGTTCACAGGTAAAAATGTTTGAAATGTGTTAATGTATTTAAAACTTTTCATTGTTATCTATTTTATATAAATTATTTGAAAATTAAATTTTAACCACAGAATCTAAATTCACTAATGGTCTAACTCCAAGGGAAGATAAAAGAGGATACCTATCGTATTATATCGCGTAATATTATTACAAAAAATTTATATTTTTATATTTAATATATAATATTACTACTAGGTAGGCATAATATATATACATTATTAATGGCAATAATTATAATTATCATCAAACAGTAAATTAACAAATATTTGAAACGGGATCCCCTGTTGTCGAGAAATAGTTTGACATTAGTGACAGTTCTCATTTAATTGATTTCTCACAATCATATGATGGAGTTAGACACTTAGCGACTTAAAATATTTACATTTTTGCATTTTTTAAGGCTGATATTGGTTTAATGCAACTTTTTTTTTTGAAGTATGTTGGTAATCAGATAATCAGGCCTATTCACATGTACCATTGAAATCTATTCAATATTGGCAAAAATTACAATCCCATGCAGTTTTAATACATGACCTTGCAATTTTCGTCAATATTGCCACAAATCTCAATATCAATGGTACGTGTGAATAGGCCTGAATGAAGCAAATTTGATAAAAATCTCATTTTTGAAAAATTTGGAGTTAGACAACTAGAGCCTTTAGTGGACGATATATGAAATATAATTTTCAAAATAGCCATGGCCAAAACTAATAGTAATTATATACCAAGGTAGAGAAGACATTTTTTATAGCCGAGCGTATTAAATACCGAGCTGCGAAGCAGCGAGGGATTTAAGAGTGCGAGGTTATAATAGTCTTCTCTACAGTAGTTTATATATTTTCTTTTCACTACTAGCTCTATTTAACTATTTTTATTCAAATAATAAAATAAATTATGAACAGAAATGATATTTCTTGAAATTTTCATAAAAATCAAGTAACCTTGATTAATGACATTTGCTCAAATAAATACTTTGAACTGACGTTTAAAAATGTAGTTTCTTTTAATTTTTTCATAACATTTAGCTTGATTGATTGTATTAATTGGTAATAATTATAATTAATTATAATAATAAAAAGTTATTTAAAGCTATTTTCTTGGGTTTGATTAGTAAAAATTGCACAAAGAATTGAAACATCTAAACTGACAGAAATCAATTGTTTATAAAAGTTACTCCTACTAGGAGAGAAAACAATTATTGTTGCTAGAGGTGAAGAAAATAGATTTCACAGTCTGAAAAAATGATAAATAATGGTATGTTCTAAAGCTAGTAGTGAAAAAAAGTCTTTATGCTTAGAAAAATTTAAAAAGTTTATGGTCTAAAAAAAATCGACCACATGCTTTTTTTATTTAAAGTTTAAACAAAGTATGTACATAATTAATTTTTTTATTAATTCTACAATTTTATATAGGTAATCCAATACATATTGATTTTAATGTTGGCTGTAATAAATTTATTACATACCTATAAAATAAAATTTAATCTTTATTAAAATTCAACATTAATAATTTAAAAAAGTTTTTTCACAAAAAACCTTATTTTATCAAGGTCCCAAATTATTTAATATTCTCCCCAGTGATATTAAAAATTTAAAAAATTACAAAAAATATAAAATACACGAAAAAACTAATATCAATTATAATTTAAGATTTTTAGATTTTTTTTTTTTCAAATTAACCTATAACCCTTTTTTATTTTTTTTATTTTTTTATTTTTAATCTTTTTTCCTTTATTTAACACAATTTAAATTCGATTCCCTTCAGTTCTTTTCACCCGCCCGCGCTACATTTGAATTCTCTGTTCTTCTTTCTGCTCTACCCTAGGTATATCTATAATTTTAGTTCTTAAGCAATAAAATTATGTTATTCTAGGACACAACACAGGTTTTCCAAAACCTAGGTGTCAAACTTTACCGAAATTTTTAAATTTATTAAATTTTAAAACAATGTACATGTAAAACTTGAAAAATAAAACTTATAATAACAAAGTTGCAATTTCAATAATTACTATTAAATTCAAATTTTAAGTAATTAAAAATAAAATAAAATTTGATTAATCTATTACTTTTAGACAATTTTTAGTGTTAAAAAATGTGTAACATAATGGAAATAAACGTGGTATCCTATTTAAGAAATTAAAGTTGTGATTATTTCTGAAAAAAATGTCCTAGAATTACTTAAGCAATATTTCTCAAAGAAGTACCTTTGTTCTAAAAATATTCTTAGAACTTTTTTTTACAGTGCATCTTTTTCTGTAACCTTTAATAAAAATTGTGGTGATGTATTTTTAACCTAACTAAATGTTTTTGAGAAGATATGTAAAACGTTTGAAAAGGTTTTTAAAAAATAATACTTTATTCAATGCTCTATCAAAGATGTTTTACTATGGTATAGGTATAAAAAAAATTCAAGCTTGCGGCAATTTAAGGAAAAGGAAAAGAATAAAGAAAACCTAATTCAAACATCAAAAGTATCCTACTTTGTATCCCACTTTTTTGTTATAAATATGAAATAGTTTTTGAAAAATATAATACTTATTTATGTACCAAGGGTATTAAGTAGATGTACGACCTGAGGGCGACGATCTTACAAACCCGAGGGCCTCTGGCTCGAGCATAAAATGCACTTTATGCTAGCACGAGCATAAAGTACACTATTATGTAGTTGGTAACTAAGTGCCTATTCACAGACTCGCATAAGAACATAAAACATAACAATGCGATGCCGTGATGGGCTTGATGTGCCGCCATGTATTTTGTAAGTCAGACACGGCAACGCATTCTTATATTTTATGTTCTTATGAAAGCTTCTGGATATGCCTTAACTAACAAGCAAGCAATTAAAAATATAAGGACCAAATTAAATTTTTACACTGAGGACTGCATAACTTTATATTAAATTTTATATTATAGCATGATTATGCATAAATTATTTATTCAACGTTTTAGCCTGCGGCCATTACCATTTAATTAATTAATTAATACGTTTATTATTATACACAAATAGTATATTATTCCACGAGCATATAATAATTGCTATTAATCAATGAGGGTGAATTTTGCGGCACGAGCCGTTAGGCGAGTGGCGTAATTACCCGTATGATTAATAGCTATTATAAGCGAGTAGAATACTATACTTTATCCACGGCCGTTTTAAAGATTAAATGGTTTATTTTTACAGACCTGTGGTTTGTAGGCCTATTATTTACGGCCGTGGATAATATTATATTCTGTAACAAGTGTAGAATGATGCATATTCCAAACGAGTGGATATTTGTAACCCGAGCGGCGAAGATTTCAATAGATCGACACTCTTAGTAGTACTAAGTGCCGATGTAAATTAATTAATGCCGGAGATTTAAAATCTATTTTCAATTTTCTCAGCTCGGAGTATTTTATACAACAGACGATGTATTCGTACAAAATGCAAGCTTGCAAGAAATCGATTAATTAAACATTTTGCCCTTAACAAGGCTTGAACTTTTTTAATCTTAATCGGCATCGCATTCTTATGTATTACGTTCTTATGCGAGCTTGTGAATAGGCACTTACTTGTTATGATCAGCCTTATGTTTAATAATTATAATTAAAAATTATTATTATTATCATTAAAAATCATTTTTAATTTTTATTAATGATTTTTTTCAGTTGGAGCAAATAAACGCAGAATACAAAGTCCGGGCATTACAGTACCATCCGGACAAAAACTCTGGAGATAAAGAAGCAGAACTGAAGTTTCAACAGTTAAAAGTAAGCTATAATTATAATAATATAATCGAGGGGTGTCTCACCTCCAAAATTTTGTACATGTATTGTCAAAAATGCCAATTATTGTCAGTAATGTCAAGTAATGTCGAGTAATGTCAAGTAATGTCAGGTAATGTCAGGTAATGTCAGGTAATGTCACGTAATGTCAAGTAATGTCAAGTAATGTCAAGTAATGTCAAGTAATGTCACGTAATGTCAGGTAATGTCGAAGTAATGTCAGCCAAAGCGTACATGTATTGTCTAAGGTGAAACACCCCTCGAATATAATTATTTTAAGTGACAATGACTATTCTGCCTACGGCAGTATTAAGGTACTACATAGTATTCTCGAGTATAAGGCATGAAACATAATTTAATAGTAATTATATCGATACCCCCAAGCAACAAAGCCGTAACTCATGTATTGTCATTTTTTACGACAGCTAAATTTCTAAAATATTTTTTTTTGTTATTTAAGGGTGGGCAAATGATTGAAGTGGAAAAGGAAGTTATGTGATACATCATTTGAAAGCTTATAAAATTCTATATTTAACTGATTAAGTATTTATTGTTTATTTACTGTTTGTTTCTGATAATATTCAAGTTTAGAATTTCTTACTTTAGTGATTTTAAGTAAACTTTTGCTTAAAGTGGACTGTGGAGAAACCTGAGTAGTACCACCATGTGTGTCTTTTTTCAAGGCGTTTACCTATGAGTATAACTCAAAATGGGTCTAACTTGAGTTACATCCTTGTTGCTTGGGAGTGTCGATATACCAAGGTAGAGAAAACATTTTTATTAGCCGAGCATATTAAATCCCGAGATCCGAGGCCATAATAGTCTTCTCTACCGTGGTTTATATATTATTTTTTTTAATACTAGCACTGTTTAACTACATAGAAAAAACGGATTCCTTGAACCAAGGACACGTGTCTTTGGATATGTTCAAAGCCATATTCTCTTGGCTGGCATTTTCTTGAACCAAAGTCAATGTCCTTGAATAAAGAGCGCGGATTTTTATTCTATGTATTAATATTTAGGTAATAAAGTAAAATATTGACAGGAATTCTGTTTCTTGAAATTTTCATAAAAATCACGTAGCCATGATCAATGACATTTGCTCAAATAAATACTTTGACTGACGTTTAAAAATGTTTTTTTTTAGGATTTTTATTATAGTATTTAGCTAATTATTGATCGCATTAGTTAATAATAATAATAATAATAATAATAATAATAATAATATTTATTGCTTGAAAAAAGAAAAACAATACAAACAAGACAAACGAAATGCAATAAATATGCTGAAATGTACTTAAATAAACAAACAATCGCATTAGTTAATAATAATTATAATTAATTATGTTTAATAGGTAAAAAGTTATTAAAAGCTATTTTCTTGGGTTAAATTAGTGAAAATTACACAAAGAACTGGAATATTAAAAGTGAAAAAATCAGCTGATTTTATTATCTAATAGGAGATAATTTTATTTATGGACGGCCGTGATTAATAGGCCTATTAATCACGGGTCTGTAAAAATAAACCGTTTAAACTTCAAAACAACCGTGGATAAAGTATAGTATTCTACTCGTGTATAATAGCTATTAATCATTCGGGTGATTAGGCCACTCGCCTATCAGCTCGTATCACAAAATTCACCTTCATTGATTAATAGGAAATATTATATACTATTATCCACGGCCTATGCCCTTAAAACGCAATTTAGCTCAAACGTCCACAAAAACATTTTTCTCACTTTTTAACGTAAAATATAAATATCTAAAATTATTTTTAAATGTCATATTTTTATGTTTTAACAAATAAAAATCGTTTTTCTCAAAAACGCATGGTAGATCTTTTTTAATTTGGTCTTAAAAAAACGTAAAAAGCTCTAAATAATTAAATTATTAATTTAAAGTTGAGCAAAATGTTGTTTCCAGACCAGTGTGCCTTAACGTTCGATTTTTTTTAATTAATAGAAAGAGGAAAAAAATCAAAAAATATAAAGAGAAATTTTCAATTACATACATAAGGGCTCTTGAATGTCACATCACTCTAAAAGCTAAAATTATTTTTTTAATTTTAATTAAAATATGACACCGGAAAACAAAGCATGGACTTTTTTAATTTAATTTAATATTGCTTTAACGGATTTATCTTCATTATATTATACGTATTTTATTAAAATATTATTTATATTATTTAAATTAAATACAGTTGGTGAATTAAATATTTTAAAAGTCTTTGGTTATAACCAAAAATATAAATGGTTTTTTGTATAGAAAGAAAGAAAAATCATTGTAAAATTTTGTAGGTAATGTTTATTCAAAAACTACAAAAAATAATTTTTTTTTACATTCAAAAAATACAAAAAAAAGTTTTTTTGATTTTTAGAATTCCATTTTTGGTCATAATTTTTTTTTTAAATAACATAAAAACACGGTAGTCGCCATGATTCCGGTCGTTGGAAAAAGAAACCGGATATTATTCAGTATTGAAGTGGCTATAGCCCGAATTAGAAGAATTTTTTTTGGCATAAAAATAACACGGAGTTTTTTTATGTAAATTTTTGAAAAACGTCCGCCATTTTGTTATTTTTTGGCCAAAAACATGATGAGGGGACCTTGGTTTACGTTAACGTTGGTTTGGCGTCTGTTTGTTGTTTTTTTTTTGTAAAAAAATGTTTTTTATTTAAAATAACATATTGAAAAACGGTCAGCGCATAAAGAGCTGCACATAGGCGCTCCTAAAATATTTTTTCTAGTTCGGTCTTTAGCGACTTTTACTGAATAATATCCCCTTTTTTTTTCAGTCAATCATGGCGACCACCGTTTTTTGATGTTTTAAAAATCAAATTTTTGTTGTATTTTTTGAATATAAGTAAATAATATACCTACAAAATTTTACAATTATCTTTTTTGTTTCTAAAAAATTAAAAAAATATATTTATAAAATTTGAAGGTAGAAAGACCCCTTAAATTTCCATTTAGTCCTCGAAACTTTAAATTGAATAGGATGCATCCGGATGGTCAGTTTATCGACGTAATATTCTAATCAAAGCCAGCCCAGATTGAAACTGGCAGATTCAGATTTAGGTTAAGCAAACTTAGAATTGGTTTCCGCTTCATTTGCCCCTAATAGTCCTTTGAAAATGTTAATTCTAATCGAAAACGAAAAATGTTTGAAAGAAAATTAAAGAAAAAAATTGAAAAAAAAAATATTTCAAAACAATTACTCAAAACTTTTTTGTTTGGACTTTTTTTTTTGAAAAACAATAGGAATCTTTCCCTCATAAAACTTAATTTTTCCTAATCACTTCGAGTCGATCGGATAATTCGTTATTAAGTTATCGTGTCCACAAACGGCCGGACAGACGGACGGACATTTTCAAAGTTTCTTAGTTTTTCATAAAACGTTTTTTACGCGCTGTAAATAGTGAATAGTGAATAGTATAATAAACGTAAAGATATGTTTTGTTACTATGGACCCATAGTCCCGTCAAATAACGAGAAATTGCTATGTTAAATAAATGTACACGGGCTGATATTTTAAAGGGTAGTAGTGGATAGTAACAAAACACTCCTGTTAGTTTTTCATCGGATGATTTGCGTGTCCCTATCTTGAATTTTAGGGGTGAGTGCGGTTATCTCGCTAAATATGCATCTTACCATAAAAATGCGTATAACCAATTTTTATCAACCAATCATTGAACAATATTTCTGGCCATGTGTTTATTTCTGTCCAATCATATTATAGCTATATTGGGAATTTTCTACTGTAGAAAATTCTAGTGAGAATCGCTGTAGTATTTTATTTTTCAGTATTTCTCTTTTACAACAAGACTTCATACCTAAAACTAATTAAATATGAATATATTACTATTTATAATTATTGTTATTAATTTATGTAATACCTCAAAATATTCTTTTTATAAAATTTAATGACAGTTTTTATAGGTTGAGTTTTATGAACATGCTTGCAAGCATAGCGCAGTACCGCGCTAGTCAGTGACTAAACCATTGACAGAACTATAATTTGCAATTTTAAAATGGACAAAAAGGTTTTAGTTTAGCAGTTGAGAATGTAATTAAATTAACCAAATCAAAGAATATGCCCGTAAAAATATTAAGATACGTAATAAAACAATTTATATCAATTTGCGATGAAAAAAATAAAAGTTGGTTTGACATATTATAAATTGTTAAAAAATAATCTTCCCCTGCGGGGGTGACGCCCCGGTCGTAATTATTTCCAGAAAGCAAATTTTCATGGAAACAGCGAATTTTTCCCGCTAAATTCTCAGCCTCTTGTGTAATTATATATGAAAATGTCTAAAAATTTAAGTATGGATAATTTTTTTAATATATTAATAACAATCGAATTATAAATATTCAAAAATGGCCATATTGGGGGTAAAATTGTTTTTTTCGATTTTTCAGCCAAATGATTCATCGGAAAATAAAAGTGGTTATGAGGGAACTTGTAGCTCTTGAAATTCTCTATAATTTTTGTGTATTATGCATTTTCATAAGTATTTTGTTACCGTTACAGTGGGCGCTGAAAGTTAAGCTGCGCCCTCTGTGTCCGTACCAAAGTACCTAAAAAAAAGTTAAAATATATGAAACTTACAGAGAATTTCAAGAACTACAAGTTTGCTCATAACCACTTCTATTTTCCGACGAATAATTTGGCTGAAAAATGGAAAAACCCAATTTCACCTTCAACATGGCTGTTCTTAAATTAACTCGATCGTTATTAATATATTAAAAAAATGATCCAAACAAAAATTGTTGGAAATTTCCTCCTTAACAACATTGTTTATACAGTGCGGTCCAAAAGTCACCCCCCCCCCCCCCCCCTTTTAACTTTTGAACGACTTGAGATATCGACTTTAAATTTAGAACTCTTAAATAAGACAACTTTAACTATCTTTTAGCATATATTTGATATTTTTAGCTCTTAAAGTGTGGACAGGGGGGACATTTTTTTAAATGGAAAGGGGGGTCGTGTGATACATCATTTTAAAGCTTATAAAATTCTTTATTTAAATTAACATTTTTAATTTTTTTAAAAATGTTTTTTAAGGTTTTGATTTTTCAATTTTTTGTGCTAAAACATTCGATTTTTTAAGTTTTTTTTAATAAATTTTTATTTATGTCAACTAAAATTAGTTTAAAAGTATAATTAACATTTTTTTATGATGAAATTAGGCACTTTTAAAAAATTATTTGTTTTTTTTTTTAGAGAAATTTTGACATTAATACCCATTTTCAACCCCATTTTAAACCCAATTTTTTTTTTTAATTTAAAAATATGGAGTTAAATGGAGAATTTTATAAGCTTTAAAATGATGTATTACACGACCCCCCATTTAAAATAATGTGCCCCCATGCCCCCCTGCACACATTTTAAGAGCTGAAAGTATTAAATATATGCTAAAAGATAGTTTAAGTTGTCTTATTTAAAAGTTCCAAATTTGAAGTCGATATCTTAACTGGTTCAAAAGTTAAGAGGGGGGGGTGACTTTTGGACCGCTCTGTATGCATTTTTATGGTAAGGTGCATATTAAGCACCTCACCACTAAAATTCAGGATAGCGGACATTCCTTACGAAAATCACCAGGTGAAAATCTAACAGGAGTGTTCAGTTACCATCCACTACTACCCTTTAAAACATTAGCCGGTGTACATTTATTGCAATTTGCATTTATTATTTGACTGGACTACTACTGATTATGACAGATTTTTTTTTCCCTTCTTACCCGATTATATTGTGATAAAAGCTATTTCAAGTTTAATTACAAGCGTTTGTAATGAAATATTTTCGAACTAAATTGGAAACTTAAGAAACTTAAACTTTATATTTTCTCCGATATTTTCTTTTTAAAGCTATGTAATAGCTCTAGAGCTGCAAAAAGAAAACCTGACCCGGCATAATCAGACCCTTTTAGTCAGTATTCTTGGCACCAATGGAGCTCTCTACAACTAGAATTATGAAACAAAAGACGTCTACCCTATCTCTATCTCATTTGTGCTACACTTTCCAGCCAACCAAATAAATACTGTATTTGTTTTTCATACAACAAATACAGTATTTATTTGGTTGGCCGGAAAGTGTAGCAGTGAGCGGCACGAACGAACATAGCTAATGTGAATCTGTAGAATAAGATAATTCTACTAAAATTTAGATGGCGCCAGTAATTTCTTTAATATAGTTACACTTTTCGCCCGGCCAAGTAAATATTGTATTTGTTTAACAAAGAATAAATACAGAATTTGTTTGGTTGGGTGGAAGTAGGAGTGTATGTATGTCTTCTATCCTTTTTGGGTAGAACTTTTGTCCCTGTCTAATCTAACGGGAAAAATCGCCATTATAACTTTGTAAAGATGTGATGTATTTCTCCAGATTTTTTGGAACGAACAATTCAATGAATGGGAGTTTTTCTCATTAAAGGCACATAGAAAGGTGGTTTATAATAAACGGGTAGGTAAGGCTTTTTTAATAATTTTCTTTTTTTGCCCACCCAAATATTTACCGTTAACTATTCATGATTAAAAAAGGCTTATGAACCTATTTAAGAGTAGCAAAGAAAAGATTTTGATAATTAAGGGTATTGTTTAGGGCCTTATTTCAAGTTTTTTTTGTTGAAATCTACATAAAACGATGTAAAAAGTGAAACACTATTAAAATAAAATTAATATTAATAATAAATATCATTGTAAAAAAAGTTAATCACATTTTTGCTTTTTCTGTAAAATATTAATTTTGTGGGTTAGGCCCTTATGTTCATATAGTAAACGAGCGAAGAAATTACTCACTTTCTTAGCGAGTTGAGAAAAAACTACTTAGGAAACGTTCAAGTATTACGTAACGCAAAATGTACCAAAATTCATACACTTCATCCCTCAGTTCTCGCGTTATTCAAGGCTGTTGAGATTTAATTTTTTAGCTACCCCCCCTAACACACACCCTGTTAGGGGGGGTAGCCAAAATATGAAATCTCTATAAACTTTAATAACGCGAGAACCGGGGTATGAAGTGTATGAATTTTGGTACAATTTGCGTTACGTAATACTTGAACGTTCCCTTATGGGATTTTCTTTAAGAAGAGCATTTTTTTAAACGTTTTAAAATTTTTATATAATTTTTACTAACTAACGCAGGACTTTCCTAGGAGAAAGTTCAATAACCACAATGATACCATCCGAGAACTTTGTTGATATTGTAAGCGTTACATAATTTTGGGACACTCTTTCGTAACGGTTTCATCATCACATATTTTCGGACACTTTTTCGTATCGGTTTCAGCCGTCTAACCCCCCCGTCTAAGAATAGAATAGAATAGAATAGAATAGAATATTTATTTACTCAATTTGTTTACAATAATGTAGGGTTGTTTAAACAATAAATTGTTACACGATACACAATGTAAAATACAGAGACGTCAAAAAAAAATTGATATTAATATTATCTAATAATGTTAAAAATTATCATAAAATCGTAAGAAAAAATTCTATAGGAATTCCTATAGAATCCTGTTAAAACCTATTAAATTTTAATGTGATTTAAAAGGGCTGTCATGTTAAAATATAACATTAAGATTAATATTATTAGTATACTTTGCAGAATAAGCGATTTATTCTTCTCGTTATAGGCACGTATAATACAGAAAAACCTTTTATTCGTTTTCCTCGAGGTTTTTCTTTGAATTTGCACTAAGCCAAAGATATATCTTTTTGTTTATTATAATGGAATTCAATTAATCCATTCAGTATTTTTTTATACTTTTTTGTGTTTTTTTTATTACTTAACCATTTTTTATTAACCTTTAACAGTCTTAAAAAGATGCCAACGCTCTAAATAATTAAAATATGAAAAAAAAACGCATTTTTAGGCATACGTTTATAGGACCTTTTTATCATATTTTATGATGTAAAATCACCCCTTAAAAATTTCGGACCCTATTTCAAATACACCATGTATAATGGAATGCGTAGCATTACATACCTTCACGGCTTGTTTTTTCATGAAAGAATTCCAAGTAATATGTAACTACCGCATAATACTATTCTATTTACTGGAAAATCTTAATTTTACTGGAAAATTTTAATTTTACTGCAAAATTTTAATTTAACTGTAAAATTTTCATTTTACAATTTCTTTTAAAACGCCGATAACCGGTAATTGTTTATCCGTAATATTTATTACAGTGTATGTGACTACGTAATATACCACGTAAAATACAATACATAAAACCCTTCTATTCATTTTCCTTTCCAATTTGCAGGAAGCCAAAGAAATTCTATGCGACCCAGAAAAGAAAGCCAACTATGATAAATGGAGAAGCAGCGGAATTTCCATCAGCTACAAACAATGGTTGGGAATGAAGGAGCACGTCCATCAGGTAGGAAAATTTTATTACAATTTGTTAGAAATTTTTTCAGATAAACATGGTGTAGGTAAAAAATATACCAAGAAAACTATAGTTTTCCTCAAACTTTCCTCTACACAGAAAAAAAAGAAGGATTTATTGAACCAAGGACACGTGTCTTTCGATATGTTCTCTTGTTTCAAGTCTAGCATTTCTTTGAACCAAGGTCCATGAATGATAAGCGCAGATGTTCATTCAAAAACCCGTGCTCTTCATTCAAGGACATTGGCTTTAAACATATCGAAAGATGCTTATCCTGGGTTCAAGTAACCTTTTTTTTCTGTGTATAGTTAATTTCCACAAAAAAAAAAAACAAAAAAAAATCTATTTTTTTTATAAAATAATTAAAAAAAGGCTTATAATCGACTTCACGTTATATAAGCCTTTTTTTAATTATTTTATAATAAACCACTTCACTATAAGAAGTTCAGACGTTCAGAACCATGAATGAATTTTCAAACTAGATCTATTTTTTTTAGTAAAAAAAAAACTTACTTTCTATTTTACAGCAACAAATTTTATGAACTTTTGTGCTAAAGTCGCATTCCAAAAGAGCTAGGTTTTTAGAATGTTTTATAACTTCATACCTCAGGAACCGTTTAACTTATTGGCATGAAATTTTAACTGTAATCAAAAAATGCAAACATTTAACGTTAAAATAAAATCAACTTTTTGTTTAGAAGCGTAAAAATTGGCTGTAAAAATTATAAGTCTACTCCTGGTTGAATATTAATTTTTGTAAGGGCATGAAAGGATAACTCTAATTTGTAGTAAATCATTATAAAAAAATTATCTCAATTCCTGAGTTGTCAAATTTATGGCGCACTCGCATCTCTACTCTTTTATAACTGTGCTCTTTCACATCTCTATTCCAATTAGTTTATAAGTTACGTTATATTCGAGTAATAAATTTGAGTTTGTATAAGTTACCAGCAGGGCCGTAGCTATGGGGGGGGGGAGCCTCCCCCCACCTATCTGGAAATCAAAAAAGTTGCATATTTCATGGGTTAAAAAAAAAATAAAATAATAATTTTTTAATTTTGGGAAAAAAAGTTTTAAATTTTATGGTTAAAAATATAAAAGTTGGGATTTTTAAACCTTAGAATAAAAAAATTTGCATATTTCATGAATTAAAAATATAAAAGTTGCATAGTTTTTCATGGGATAAACATAATAAAATAATACATTTTTAATTTTGGGAAAAAAGTGGTAAATTTCATGTATTAAAAATATAAAAGTTGGGATTTTCAAAAAACCTATTTCGTGGATTCAAAATATAAAACTTGCATATTTCATGGGTTAAAAATAATAAAATTATACATTTTTAATCTTGTGAAAAAAGTTGTAAACTTCATAGATAAAGAAATATAAAAGTTAGGATTCACAAACCTTGAGAAAATATAAATAACACCAGAAGGTGTAATTTGATAACTTTTTTATTTTTAATTAATAAAAATTACAACTTTTGGTTTTGAAATAGGTATACAAATTAAATTTTACAACTTTTTTTATTTGAAAATAATAAAATAACGAATTTTTAATTTTGAAAAAAAGTTGTAAATTTCATTGACTAAAAATATAAAACTTCGGATTTTCAAGCCTTGAAATCAAAAAAGTTGCATAATTCATGGATTGAAAACATAAAAGTTTCATATTTCATGGGTTCAAAATAATAAAATTATTAATTTTTAATTTTGGACTTTTTAAATTAATCCTCGTTTTTTAAAAAGCTTTAAAATTTAAAAGCATGAAATTTTTAAAACAACGTTTATTTTGTTATTTAGAAAGGGGTGGGAACTTTTTTTTATGAATGAACTTTTTTTTTGAGAAAGGGTGGGACCTTTTTTTTTAGTGAACTTTTTTTTGTCGAGGAAAAAAGTTCCTCCCCCCCACTGGTTACCAGTCATCATTTAAAGAGTTGATTAATACAAGAAACCGAATTTGTTTTTGCAGATACGATGTTTCGAAATTTACGGGGCAATATTTTGCTTTTTAATATTCGCTAAAAACTGTGTGATAGAAAGAAGAAAAATAAACCTGACTTTCATAAAAGAGAGTTTACTCTTTTGAGCTTTGTTGGTTTAAGTATAATGATTTGTATACATATAAAACAATTGAGTTGCTACATGTTTTCTCGACTATTCTCTTAGGTAAGCAAATCCCAAGAATCGCCTCAGCATAATATCATAACAAGCCGTGAAGATATGTAATGCTACGAATTCCATTATATACTATTCACATGAATGGTATATAGCATATTCCAAAATATGTTAAAAAAAATAAAAAAACATAAAAAAAAAATTTCAACAATTTTTTTTTTTTAATTTTCTCTTTTCGAAAAACGAAAAAAATTTAAAATAAAAAAAATCTTAGAAAAAGAAAAATATTTTTTAAAAGCGAAAAATTTTTTCAAAAAACTCAATGAAAAAATAAAAAAAACCTGGGTAAAAAAAATCATTTTTTTATTTTCTTTTTTCGAAAACTGAAAAAACTTAAAAAAAATAAAAATTATAATTTTTTAATTGTTTAAAAAAGTTTAACCCCCCATAACTTTTTTGTTTTTGGGGGGACTCATTTCAAAAACAATAGGGATCTTCCCCTCATAGAACTTGATTTTTTCTGAGAATTTCGAGTCGATTGGATTATTCTTTCTTGAGTTATCGTGTCTACAAAAAACGTGACACCGGACGGATCGACGGACATTTTCAAGGTTTCTTATTTTTTCATGAAGCACATTTGTATCCAAGAATTTTTTGTCTAGGACGTTTTTTGACGATTTTGGGAAATTCGAAACTACCGTATACTACTATTCTAGCGCTACGCGCTGTGAATAGTATAAGAGTATGACCCAAATTGTACAATTATAACAAAAGGTTACCTTAGCCCCCCAAGGGTTTAACGATTTCTTGAACTTATATACAGAGCTTTCCGACAGTTACCCCTCTCTCTTAACTTTTGAACGAGTTGAGATATCAAATTCAAATTTAAAACGCTTAAGTAAGACAACTTAAACTATCTTTTTGGATATTGTAACGACATAAATCGTCACTTTGTAATATAGCAAGGGTTAATTAAACTATTCGTTTACTTACGTTATAATTTATGTTTGTTTTGTATATAAATGGTTACGTACGTACAGAGCTGTTTTGTATCTGGGACTATTTTGTAACAGGAACTGAATTCTAACCATATGAGTCTCTATTCCATAGTTCTACCTGAAAATAACATAAAGAAAACATAATTAGAATATGATTTTTAATAATAAAGAATCATATGACTTATTTCTCTATAATACATTTGTCTATGGACTTACCTGGTTTTTATATGTTTCAGAGTCTATTGAGGGTTGGATTTCACTGGCTTTCATTTGTAGCTTGTCTCTCTTGTGGAAAGTTTCATATGCTAATTGCTTCGGGATAATCCAGAATTTGTTGAAAATAGTTTGCTGGAACTGCTCACTTAGATTCAGTATTTTGTTTATACTTAGTTCACAGGACACTTAGTATTCTGTTCGTATTTTTATTAGTTTTGCTGATAAACAATAAGTATTGTTTATATTTGTTTCTTAGAGTAATATTTTGAGGTTAGATATCACTAATACGGATTTAGTAGGAAACATTCTTTTAATTAGTTATTATCTTTGATGTAGTTTCAGTTACCTTTATTAGGAATCCTATACGGTAAAACTGTAGTTGATAATGACTTGCATAGATGTCGCTAATAGTTCAGAAATAGGATTTTATTCACCTGAAGGGTTCATACCGGTTGATAAGGTCGATTTTCGCTCTTTCTTGATGAACTCTGTACAATGGTGGTCTCATTTTGACGAGTGTTTATTTTCTGTAATCATCGAAGTAATCCTTCATGTATTTTTATTTAAAGTTAGTGAAAATGAATATTTAAACAATGCGGAAGATATTGTAACTGTTATTTTATACAATTACGCATTTATAACGTTTCGATGGACATCGAAGACTTAGAATGAGACGTAAGTTAAGTTTTTCTGTTTCTTAGAATATTTCTGAGATATAATTATTGTTTTAGCACCATTAATTAAGCACAATCACTAGACCATTAATTACTCACCATTTCTATACCATTAATATGGAATTATATTAATTTAAGTTGAAGTTTATTTTGGTATATTTGATATACAAGTTCTCCGCATGGAGTGATGTTCTGTTGGAACATGGTTCTGTAATTTTCGGCATAGATAAATTCTATGTAACCGTCTAGCAGACAATTTTATATTGGACATAATTTTCAAAAGCATATTTAATCCCGGACAACATTTTCAATCGTACATTTTATCCTGGAAGATAATTTTTCCAAAGTAGATGGGACAGCATATATTTTTTTTTCTTTCATTTGAGAAATGAATTCATCAGCATAGGGGAGACTTGCACAGATGGAGACGATGGAATTCATACCTCATGGATTTTGCAGAAACCAGCTAAGTACTCATTCTGAAAACTTTTGAAAGCAATATTTCATATTTTTAAATTCTTTTATTTCAATATTTTTATAACTGTAAACTTTATCAGATCTGATATAGTATTGATTAATACTATATGCCCTTCTGGCTTTTGTTCATTTTTAGGTACTTATTTTTTTTAAAACATTTAATCTCATTTATTAATTATTAAATATCATACTTTTGATTAAATGATTTCTAATTTAAGCATGACTTTTATACACTGCAAGAAATGATTGTTGTTTACATACATTTCTTGGTGCTTGCTGAACTTCATGTTTTCTTTATACATTTAAGTCGAATGATTTCTGAATTTAGTAATTTTTATTAAGATTTCTTTAATTATATCTTAATATAATTACACATATTTTTTATATATATTAATACATTACTTGATGTGCTTTCATTAAGTTTATTTATAATAAATTTCTCAAATGAATTATCTTATTTTATTTAGGGGTTATATTTTCTCAAACTGAAAAGCTTAAGTATTTACACTAGGTTGTTACTTACCTAAAGGAGTAAAAGCTAAAGTAACTGGCGCCCCTAACAACATTAATCAATTCTTTCTATTTTTCCCTTGCCCATACCCATTGCTCCGCTGTCAAAACTAGCCGTTGGCAGTGAACGTATTAATTACGGTACACTAATATTGGCGCCCAAGAACGTGGTATTTGGATAGATAGAACACTTGTTTTTTTAATTTTACTCCATTTTTCTCAGTGTATTTTTTATAAAAATCTAAAGCTTATTTTTTTCAGTGTAACTTAAAGTTCATTTTGAGAAAAACTACATATAACTGTTGAATAAAATATTTTTTGTTGAAAATTAAGTCAAATTAGAGTTAATCTGATAAGATATATCAGATATGTGTTTTTTATGTTTATTCTGAATTTTATGGAATAACATGGAATAGAAAAATTTTGGCGTGGGTTCAGTTTTTCTAGAAATTATCGTTTATTCAATAGAAATAAATGGATAATAGGGTATTTATTTATGCGAAGGATATGAATAAATATTAGCTAATTTTGTAGTTTTGGAGACTATTTATAATTATTAATTTGTCCAATTGAGATAAATAATAATTTAGTATTTTTTTTGACATATTTGGGAAATTTTCCAAAGTATGCAAAAACTTTGTTGAACAGTGTACACAAAAAAAAAATAATTTGTGGTACAGTATAAATATTTTATTATAAAATAAATATTTTGAGTAAATTGAATTTAAATTTTGAAAATAATTATTCAAAATGGAAGATTTAGATAAAATGGAAATTAGATTTTTGACTGCAGAAATGGTAAATTATGAACTTCGTATAAGACATTTAACAGCAAAAAATAATAGAGCATCTAGAATTAAAGTTTTAGGTAGAGCCATAGCTAGGGAAGATCCTAAAGTAAAATATGTAGATCCGACTTTTAATTTTAACAGTGAAGTGGAAAATATTAATAGAATTTTAGATAGTATATCTTCAGAAATTGTAGAATATCATGGTGATTATAGTTTAGCTGATTTAAGAAAATTAAAAACTTATTTAGTACATGTAACAAATCGTCTGCAACGTTTTCCTGAAGTAGAAGAAAATAAAGTTAGACGTATTCAATTTTTAGAAATAACTAAAGCAACTTGTTTAGAAATAGAAGCAGATATTTTAGATCTTTATGAAAAATCTGGTAAAAATTCAGAACTTACTCAAGTAAATAATAATATTTCATTACATAATAGTACACAGTTTAGTCCTAATGTTTCTAGTAAAAAAGATAATGATTATTTAAAATCAGTACCAGTTTATAAATGGAATATTAATTTTGATGGAAAGTCTAATGTTTTAAATTTTATTGAGCAAGTTGAATATATGAAAATAAGTAGAAATGTTAAAAGATGATATAGTTTCACCATCTTATTCTGATTTTAATTCACCAGTTTTATTAGTAAAAAAAGCTAATGGTACATACCGTTTTTGTTTTGATGGACGTAAATTAAATTCTATTACAAAAGGTGATTCACATCCTTTACCAAGGATAGACTCCATTTTAAGTTTATTAGGCGATGCAAAATATATATCAAGTATAGATTTAAAAAATGCTTTTTGGCAGATTCCACTTACAAAAACTGCTAAAGAAAAAACTGCATTTTCCGTACCTGGTAGGGGACTATTTGAATTTAATGTAATGTGTTATGGACTCAAAAATGGAACACAAAGTCAGCAAAGATTAATGGATAAACTTTTTCCTTTCTCCTTTTATCCAAATATATTTGTTTATATTGATGACATTATAATAGTATCAAAAACTTTTGAGGAACATATTAAATTACTTCAAATAGTACATGAAAAATTAAAATCTGCTAATCTTACAATAAATTTTGAAAAAAGTAATTTTTTTAGAAAATCACAAGTATTTAGGTTTTGTAATTGATAATTTTGGTTTAAGAACCGATCCGCAAAAAGTAGAAGCAATAATAAACTATCCTAGACCAACAAATAGTACAGAGATAAAACGATTTTTAGGTGTAGCTTCGTGGTATCGTAGATTTGTTAGGAATTTTTCAACAATTGTTAGTCCATTAAATTCACTTTTAAAGGGCAAAGGTAAAAAACAAGCCATTAGTTGGAATACTGATGCAGAAAAAGCTTTTTTATTGTTGAAGGAATCTTTAATAAATGCTCCAGCTTTAGCAAGTCCCAATTTTTCTTTACCATTTGTTATACAATGTGATGCTTCTTTAGTTGGCCTCGGTTCCATATTAACACAAACGCAAGATGGTCAAGAAAAAGTAATAGCTTATGCTAGTAGAGCTTTAACACGTAGTGAAATAATATATTCTGTAGGTGAAAAGGAATGTTTAGCTGTTTTGTTTGCTATAGATAGGTTTAGACCATATATTGAAGGTGTTAAATTCACAGTAATTACAGATCATTCTTCATTAAAATATTTGAGTAATATGAAAGATCCCTCTGGTCGCTTGGCTAGATGGTCATTAAAATTACAGCAATATGATATGGATATTGTATATCGTAGAGGTAAATTAAATGTAGTAGCTGATGGGTTATCCAGAGCTTTTGATAGAATAGAACCAGAAAAATCAATTTTTCCAGATGTAAATTTAATTAATTTTAATGTAAATGATTATAATAGTGATAAATATTATATTCAGTTGAGGGAAAAAATTGTTAAGAGTCCAGATTCATATCCGCAATTTAAAGTTATTGATGATAATATTTATAAGTTCATACCGACCAAGACAAAAGTAAAAAGTAATATTATAGAGTGGAAATTGTTAGTGCCTCAAAAATGTCGTAAACAAGTACTAAAAGAATGTCATGACGATGTATTAGCTTCTCATATGGGATTTTTTAAAACTTTTCATAGAATTTCAGAAACATATTTTTGGCCAAAAATGCGTAAAGATATTTTAAAATATGTAAGATGTTGTAATATTTGTCAATCACAAAAAGTTAGTAATTCTGCACGTTTTGGATTGATGGGTCGTGAAAAAGAAGTAAATTATCCGTGGCAAGTTATTTCATGTGATTTGCAGGGACCATTTCCCAGAAGTTCTAAAGGTTTTTGTTATCTTTTAGTTGTGTCAGACTGGTTTACAAAGTATACATTATTACATCCTTTAAGGGAAGCTACTGCAAATGCAATATGTAAATTCATTGAGAATGAAGTTTTTTTAGTTTACGGAGTCTGTCAATTTTTAATTGTCGATAATGGAAAACAATTTGCTGGTAAAGTTTTTAAAAAATTAGCAGATGAATATAATGTACAGAAAATTTGGTTTAATGCACTTTACCATAGCCAAAATAATCCGACGGAAAGGCAACATCGCACAATTTCTACTGCTATAAGATCATATATAAAAGATAATCAAAAAGAATGGTGTAAAAATTTAGCAAAAATAGGTCTAGCTTTACGAACGTCTGTAAATGAAGTTACGGGGTATACGCCGGCATTTCTTAATTTTGGGAGGAATGTACCTATCACAGGAACTTATTATGGCAAAATGACATCAACTGATGGTGTTAAATTAGAACCTTGTGACAGAGACTCGTATAGTCAAGACTTGGGAAATCTTAAAGAGATTTTTGTTGATGTAAAGAAATATTTACATGAAGCTTATGAACGTAATAAGCGTACTTATGATTTGCGCAAGCGTGAAGTAAATTTTGATATAGGTGAAAAAGTTTGGAGACGAAACAAAGTACTCTCAGATGCTAGTAAAAGTTTTGCTGCAAAACTTGCTCCAAAGTACATACTTTGCAAAGTTGTTGCGAAAAAGTCAAAGTTAGTGTATATTTTGGAAAATGCAGATGGTCATAGAGGCGACTGGCATGTTAAAGATCTAAAGAAATATTTTGGATCGAATAGTGACATTTCAGTTGGCTAGATTTGATTAAATAAGAATATTTTCTTAGTATCATTCGGAATGATATTTAAAAAAAATATCAATGTATTGAAAATATTTAAAGGGTACCCAAAACTTTTGTATATAGTAGAAAAAAAAAATATAAATATATTTTTTGTAGAAGAGAATTCTGGTGTACACAGTCAAGTCTTATTTCTATTTTTTTATCTTGATAAAACTTAGCTAAAAAGAAAAACAAAATTAATTATGACAATTACCTGATTATGACAATTACCTGATTATGACAATTACCTGTTTATGACACACACCGATAAAGTCCCAAAATTATGTTCTACATAAGAGTAGGCGGATGATACACGTAGTTATCAAGCTTAGCTATTGTTAATTATCAAGTAGTATTTCAAATGATTTACATAAAGTATTGTATTTTTTGTTGATTTATTAAATAAAATATAGTATATATTTTAGCTATTTAAGTTAAATAGTTTTAGAGTTTGGTATAAAAATATTTTTTGTATATTAAATATTTTTATTATTTTTGGAGGGGGCATGTGTAACGACATAAATCGTCACTTTGTAATATAGCAAGGGTTAATTAAACTATTCGTTTACTTACGTTATAATTTATGTTTGTTTTGTATATAAATGGTTACGTACGTACAGAGCTGTTTTGTATCTGGGACTATTTTGTAACAGGAACTGAATTCTAACCATATGAGTCTCTATTCCATAGTTCTACCTGAAAATAACATAAAGAAAACATAATTAGAATATGATTTTTAATAATAAAGAATCATATGACTTATTTCTCTATAATACATTTGTCTATGGACTTACCTGGTTTTTATATGTTTCAGAGTCTATTGAGGGTTGGATTTCACTGGCTTTCATTTGTAGCTTGTCTCTCTTGTGGAAAGTTTCATATGCTAATTGCTTCGGGATAATCCAGAATTTGTTGAAAATAGTTTGCTGGAACTGCTCACTTAGATTCAGTATTTTGTTTATACTTAGTTCACAGGACACTTAGTATTCTGTTCGTATTTTTATTAGTTTTGCTGATAAACAATAAGTATTGTTTATATTTGTTTCTTAGAGTAATATTTTGAGGTTAGATATCACTAATACGGATTTAGTAGGAAACATTCTTTTAATTAGTTATTATCTTTGATGTAGTTTCAGTTACCTTTATTAGGAATCCTATACGGTAAAACTGTAGTTGATAATGACTTGCATAGATGTCGCTAATAGTTCAGAAATAGGATTTTATTCACCTGAAGGGTTCATACCGGTTGATAAGGTCGATTTTCGCTCTTTCTTGATGAACTCTGTACAATGGTGGTCTCATTTTGACGAGTGTTTATTTTCTGTAATCATCGAAGTAATCCTTCATGTATTTTTATTTAAAGTTAGTGAAAATGAATATTTAAACAATGCGGAAGATATTGTAACTGTTATTTTATACAATTACGCATTTATAACGTTTCGATGGACATCGAAGACTTAGAATGAGACGTAAGTTAAGTTTTTCTGTTTCTTAGAATATTTCTGAGATATAATTATTGTTTTAGCACCATTAATTAAGCACAATCACTAGACCATTAATTACTCACCATTTCTATACCATTAATATGGAATTATATTAATTTAAGTTGAAGTTTATTTTGGTATATTTGATATACAAGTTCTCCGCATGGAGTGATGTTCTGTTGGAACATGGTTCTGTAATTTTCGGCATAGATAAATTCTATGTAACCGTCTAGCAGACAATTTTATATTGGACATAATTTTCAAAAGCATATTTAATCCCGGACAACATTTTCAATCGTACATTTTATCCTGGAAGATAATTTTTCCAAAGTAGATGGGACAGCATATATTTTTTTTTCTTTCATTTGAGAAATGAATTCATCAGCATAGGGGAGACTTGCACAGATGGAGACGATGGAATTCATACCTCATGGATTTTGCAGAAACCAGCTAAGTACTCATTCTGAAAACTTTTGAAAGCAATATTTCATATTTTTAAATTCTTTTATTTCAATATTTTTATAACTGTAAACTTTATCAGATCTGATATAGTATTGATTAATACTATATGCCCTTCTGGCTTTTGTTCATTTTTAGGTACTTATTTTTTTTAAAACATTTAATCTCATTTATTAATTATTAAATATCATACTTTTGATTAAATGATTTCTAATTTAAGCATGACTTTTATACACTGCAAGAAATGATTGTTGTTTACATACATTTCTTGGTGCTTGCTGAACTTCATGTTTTCTTTATACATTTAAGTCGAATGATTTCTGAATTTAGTAATTTTTATTAAGATTTCTTTAATTATATCTTAATATAATTACACATATTTTTTATATATATTAATACATTACTTGATGTGCTTTCATTAAGTTTATTTATAATAAATTTCTCAAATGAATTATCTTATTTTATTTAGGGGTTATATTTTCTCAAACTGAAAAGCTTAAGTATTTACACTAGGTTGTTACTTACCTAAAGGAGTAAAAGCTAAAGTAACTGGCGCCCCTAACAACATTAATCAATTCTTTCTATTTTTCCCTTGCCCATACCCATTGCTCCGCTGTCAAAACTAGCCGTTGGCAGTGAACGTATTAATTACGGTACAATATATTTGATATTTTCAGCTTTTAAAATGTAGACAAGGGCATGGGGGACAATGTTTTTAAATGGAACGGGGAGTCATGTGATACATAATTTCAAAGCTTATAATTTTTTTTATTTGAAAACATTTTTTATTTTTTTGAGACGGTTTTTGTTTGTTTAAAAATGGAAATTTTCGTCAAAATTTCTTTAAAAAACTCAAATCATTTTTGAAAATTGGTTAATTTTAAATGATATACGTAAAGAGGGGGGACTTTTGACACGCACTGTATATACGGAAGTAAAGTGTATAGAAGCGATTTAATAAAAATACGCTGCCAACAAAATAATACTGTCTCTTATAGACCTAGGTTCATTTAAATCAAAAATTATAAAAAAAAAATTCAAATTTTTTTTCAAGTTTTTCAAAAGAAATTTAAAAAAAAAATCCTTTTTCGTAAAACGAAAAATAAACTGGAAAAATATGTTTTTGAAAAAAATTGTTTTTGCCCCCATCTAACCCCCTTACCCCGACACGATTTTTACGAAAAACAATCCCAGTCTAGAACTTTGGATAATCAACCTGTGGTCCAAATTTGAAGTCTTTAGCCCGAAGCGTTCTTGAGGTCACAAATTTCACGGACACACAGACCGACAGACCGACCGACAGACAGAAATTCTTTTTTTGACGGAAATCATAAAAAAAACGTAAAAAAAAGCAATAATTTTTTTTACTAACGCAAGACTTTCCTTGGGGAAAGTAATACCAGTTGAATAGTAGTTTTGTAACTTTTTCAGAACTTTAGTTTAAAAAAACTGCACTCGTGTCAATTGATTTTTAGGAAGCATAAATATGCAATATGCAGAATATGCAAAATTGTTTTTAGAAGCATTTGAAGTTATCACACATGAAGTCCATCATGCATAACTTGACTAATAGAGGAATTGAGTTTTCATTTTTTTTTTTTTTAATCAAATTCTGCTGCAACGTTTTATATTTTCTCGCCAAACAACAGATTTTCCTTTAAAATTAAAATTTAAAAAGTATTACTACCAAAAGAAAAAAAAAAAAAATAGCAATAACAATAACAATTAAAAAACAAATTACAAAATGGTCAACTTTGACTTTTTTGAGAAAAAATGTGAACTAATATTTTAAAAAGCGTATTATTATTATTAAAAAATAATAGCTTTTACACTGTTCCTCCAAACCTAAACCTTTAATTTAAAAGTTTAATCATTTTTCCGATTTGCCTTTTTCAGTTAATTAATAATTGAAATTTGGCGAAGGCGTAAGTGAAGCGGACACTCCCTATAAAAACTGATTCGAAAGTCAGTATAAGCCGGTGGTTCCCTCTACTACTAGCCCACACAAGTCCTGGACTTAGGGGATGCTTAATTAAGTAGAATAGTACGAGGTTAAACAAACATGTAATGTAATGTAATGTATGTAAGGGAACGTTCAAGTATTACGTAAGGCAGATTTTGATCCCTGTAACGCTATTTTCCTATACCATTAACATGGGCGTAACACTCCAAAATGACTATTTAAAAAATTTACTAATAATTATTAGTAAATTATATAAGTTATTAATAATTTATTAATAATTTATTAATAATAAAGCTTTGACTTATGAATGGACGTCAGCACTTTCTGGGTAAAATCAGTGTTTTTGCCGACCTAATAAGGGCCACTTGCACCAATGATGGTTTAACTTTAAACTTGGATTAAATTGACGGATGGCCCATCAGAACGCAGCATTTTTAACTTAAACTCGGTTTAGCTGAGTTAATCCCGTACCAAAATTTGGTGCAAGTACAAAAAGCAGTACATTTTTTTTTTTCAAGAAACATCATGTTTATAAAGAGGAAAGCAAAAGAAAATGTAAAAGAAAATAAAAGTCATGTATAACGGACTATGTAAAGCATTATATTAATAAAATATTAGTTATATATTATTTAAACATCCATATTTCATATTGTGAAAGGATAAAATTTGTACGAAAGTTAAGAAAATGCCTTTTCTCTCAAGAATTATTTCTCAAGAGAAAGGACTTTTCCTTTGCATTGAAGGTGAAATCTTGAAAAACATATTTCAATTTTTAAAATGCAAGAATACAGTAGGAAAAGAATAAATTACCTAGACAGCATTAATTAAAAATTTTGATTATAGTTCAAAGAGCTAAAAGCTTATTGAAAAAACTGCTGCTAACAAAATACTTTGATCCAAGGAGCAATGTGAATAAAATTTAGGCAAATTGTAGGTAAATACCATATAGGTTGCCAAACTTTGAATGTAATTTTCTGGTTTGTAAAAAAAAACTCGGATTTTTTGGCAGGTTTTAATGCGTCACTTTATTATATGGCTAACGTTTCTCCCCTCTTTGGGGGCTTTATCAAAGCTAAAAATTATGTGAGCGTAGTTATATATATCATAAACTTGAACATTATGGAAAAGGAACCTTTTACAACATAAAAATAAATAAATATTACATTACAATATAAAAATTGGTTTTGACACCATGTCGAAAAATTTGTAGGTTAAAAACTGCTAACGACGCTTTTAACCTACAAATTTTTCGACATGGTGTCAAAACCAATTTTTATATTGTAATGTAATATTTATTTATTTTTATGTTGTAAAAGGTTCCTTTTCCATAATGTTCAAGTTTATAATATATATAACTACGCTCACATAATTTTTAGCTTTGATAAAGCCCCCAAAGAGGGGGAAACGTTAGCCATATAATAAAGTGACGCATTAAAACCTGCCAAAAAATCCGAGTTTTTTTTTACAAACCAGAAAATTAAATTTAGGCAAATGATTTTACTTAATAAACTTAACCAAACGCTACGTTTTGGTACATTGGGCAATGTGAATAAAATTTAGCAAAAGCTTTTTCTTAATAGCTTTTACTTCTAATTAAAAAAAAAAATTGCTACATTTTTATTATAACTTGTCGAAATTCCAGAGGGGCCCACATTTTTAAACAAAATACATAAAAGTTATAAATTATTATTAAATAAAAAAAGTTTAAGAATATATTTAAAAATTGCAAACCTTTTATAATATTTAAAAGTATAATCAATATTCCCTGTTATAAGTCCAGGGAGGCCATTACTCCCTATGCTATACTCCGTCCAGTTATGCAAGATAGTAAGGGACGCGGCCCGTTTTACACCACAGAGCGCATAAATTATGCATAAATCGTAGTGTATCAAAAATTTAACAGATGTCAGTACTGTTTTCCTGGAAAGGGCCTATCCAAAGACCCGCATAACAAGCATAGTACATAAGAATGCGATACCAGGATTGGCTTGATGTGTCGTCATGTATCTTGTAATGGTTGTTATGCGAGCCTCTGGATAGGCCTTAAGTTGTAATTGTAACCTAAAAATTTGACGTTTTACTTGTGTTCAATATAATTTACGTTTGTACAATATGTAGAATATGCTAATTTAGTGTGAGTGTATGAAGAATAAACCAAAAAAGTACCTTAAATACCATAAAAAATAACATTAAGTATAACCATTTTTTTATGTAACTTTCTCTTCTTTTGTTAGCTTTAACGACCGTCAATCATTGTCATAGACAAAAAATGTCACAATATTTTATATGTTAAAAGGTACGAGTTTTTAACCAATGATGTAGCTTAAAAATCGCGGGAATTTTAAACTACCCTCTTGCATAATTGGACGGACTATAGGGATCATAAAGTGACATTAAACTTCACGTTTATAATGACGTTTAATGTCATTATGTCATGTATTTAGGGTCCCTACCCTACAATATTATGGTACTTATTTTGGTTATTATGTGTAAACGCTATGGATTTAATGAATATTTAAGAAATACCATGTTTATAACTACGGTAGTCGTTTATCAGGTAAGGAAACGTTCAAGTGTTACGTAACGCAAATTTTACCAAAATTCATACACTACATACCCCGTTTCTCACGTTATTAGGGGCTGTAGAGATTTCATATTTTGGCTACCTCCCAAATAGGGGGTGTGTTAGGGGGCTAGCCAAAATATAATATCCCTACAGCCTTTAATAACGCGGGAACCGGGGTGTGAAGTGTATGAATTTTGGTACAATTTGCGTTACGTAACACTTGAACGTTTCCTTACATGATAAACGACTACCGTAGTTATAAACATGGTATTTCTTAAATATTCATTAAATCCAGAGCGTTTACACATAATAACCAAAAAAACATAAATATTCACGATTCACTTAAAACTTTACTATTAAAGTAATATTTTCACGAAACAACATAAAATAAAATAAATCAAGTCCTGTGCATATCTACGATAGCAGGCTGATGCAGGAGTAAATCCGCCTAAGCAGCCACATCAGTCTCTTACAACGAACACGCTGCGACTCAACGTAATACTTGAACGTTCTCTAAACCTACCCTGGTAGAAAAGTACACAAATCAAACTTAACATAACATTAGATTAGTTACATTTTTATGTTTAGTCTCAAACGTTATACAAAAACGTTATAAAATATATTAATCTAACCTTAAAAAATGACGTTTGACAAAAACGTTATAAAATATACAAATCTAACTTTAAAAACTAACGTTTGACAAAAATGTTATAAAATACATAAATCTAACGTTAGTTTCCCAACTAAATTCTAACCTTTTTCTAACCTTATTCTAACTTTAAATATTTTTTAAATTTCCATTATTAATACGTAGCTAAAATACTCATTTCAGACACCTATGAGCCTAGGTTTGATATTTATTTATTATTTCTATAATAAGTTTAAAAACATATCCCCCAAAAGTCAAAATTATAGTAAGTCTGGCAACGCTATATTAGAATTGAAAAAATATTTTAAGATTCTGAATGTATATATAAATATTAACTAAATATAAAGTTTTTCTGAGAGGTAAACGTATTTATCGAAGTGTAACAGCATATTACACGAAAAATATTTAGGGCCACCTAAAAAGATGGCTATTTTATAAATAAATGTAATGAAATTATATTTAAAAATATTATGATTGCTAAAATATATTAAGATTTATTTATATGAATAAATTTGTCTCCAGCTGCCATTTTATGATGCAGGTAGAAATTTTCTAGTTGGCCACGCCTCCTCCGAAAGTTAGAAATTAAAAGTACTTATAACGTATTTCTAACTTAAAAATGTAACGTTAGATTAACGTTTGCAACTAACGTTTGATTCTAACGTTAAAAAGCGGGACATTTGCACATATTTTATAACGTACTTTTATACAGTTTTCTAACGTTAGAAAAACGTTATTCTAACGTTAAATTTCTACTAGGGTAGACAATATTACCCATATACTCTCTAGTTTCGAAAAACTACTAAATCAAAATTAATCACAGTATTGACCCGTGGTTCTGACCAATTGGATGTCTATCAACTTTAACAGCTCTTGTCGGAAGCGCGCTTTACTAAACTTAATTACGCCAACTGGAGTGTGCTGGAGCTTTTAGCTCGCCTCCGTGTCATACATGGTGCAATGATTTCAAATTGAATATAAAACCAGCTGAACAGATTGAAGTTTGAAACGTTATGAAGTAGGAAATTGTGTGAATAAGCAACCATTAAAACACCTGCGTGTTGCATAATTTATTAAAGTTTGAAAGTATGTATCTCCAAAACGTTATATTCTAGCAAAAACTGTATGTAATGTTTTTTGTAGGGCTTAAAAAGAGCTTTCATTTGAAATATAATTTTTTGAAATCGGTTTATAAATGCCCTAAAATGATGCTTTATTTACAAAACGTGTGTTTTTATAGATTAAGATTAAAAATTAATTTTTAAGTCTTATATTCTATGTAAAACATTACGATCAGTTGGTACGCCATAAAAATATTGTTTATGTAAATAATTCAAGAATATTTACTTAGGATTTTGCAGCCCTTTTTACACATGATTTCAAATTTTATTTTTAAGTCTGAAAAATCGTGCATTCTATTTGACTCAACGAACTAATAACTCTTCTCTCTAGAATATACATTTCATTTGTAAAAACTGACAAAAACGTAGCCAACATATACATTTGTCTGTCTTAATCGCACAGCTTTGTTATAATAGAGACAAGAATAACAGTTGCTGGTAACTGTTATTGTTCAGGCCTGAATAAACCTACTATTTGTTTACAAACAAACCGAGATGTTGGCGATACTTTATATTAACGGTATGCGTATTCTAGAGAGAAGAGTTGTTAGTTCGTTGACATACATAAATTCGTTAAAACCCATTTGTTCAAAAAAACGAGCTATCGTAATTTTGTTATTGTTTGCGGATCTGAAGGTAGGTAACATATAGATCGAGTATTTCATTTATTTATAGATTCTTTGTGTGTTTTTCCTTTGTAAACTCAGTTCCCAGTACCTTCCATGTCCTATTGATTTTAATATTCATAATTTAAAGTGACTTTTTCAATTGGTTTATAGATTGATTACTAATTAGTCCTGACAGTAATTAAGAATATCTATAATTTTTGGGAAAATAACTTAAAAATTATTGTAATAAATTAATTTATTTATAATATAATTATAATTGTAATATTACAAAAGTTTCAGTATACACAGAGCTGCTAGGTATTACCGAATTGGCTTTTGAATTGAAAACTTTTGCTTTAATATTTTCCGAGCTTGTGGATTCGCTTTGAAAGTTTTAACTACCACTAGAATTCATATACATAATATTATACAGGGTTGTTCTTCTGGTACACCATTCGTAACTTTTGAACCTGACACCTAAAAAATTGACATTTTTTAAATTCAAATATTACGAAAACTAATTAATGGATTTTACTGATTCTTTTTTTGTTTTGAAGCTTAAACATTCTCTACTTTTGTTTGTTTTAAGAATGATTAATTTTTTTTTCGTATTAACAGTAACAAATAATGTACAACTATGTTTTTTACCCCATCTTCAAGGACTTGCATGGTACGCCACTGCAACTGTTTATCAAATTATTAAAGTCTTTCTTATTGCCGCAGTTTTAATGAATATTTTTTTTTTAATTTTTTTACATTTTACTTCTGGTTTAGGGGATATCAGGATTTTCCTGAAAGTTGTAATTTTTTCAGTGAACTCAAAAAGTACTAAATCAGACGAGTTTTTTATTTGAAGCTCATGTCTTTTACTTCTTCTTCTACGTTCATGTCTTTTACTTCTTCTTCTTCTACAATTTCTTCATCCCGGGGCAACTTTTTTTGCCGTCTGACGGAGGCTTTCGCAGAACTGCCGCCGGACGGAGAGACTCTATTTTTTCTTCTACTCAAGTTTTTCAAACCCAATTTATGTTTTTGATAAACTTGATTAGAAGAAAAACGTAACTCGGTTAAGCTTCAAAGTTTAAACTTTAAAGTACAGCATCAATCAAATTCATGTAGTACTTTTTAAGTTAACTGAAAAAATGACAACTTTTAGGAAAAACGTGATATCTCCTAACCAGATGTAAAAATGTAAAAAAATAAAAAAGAAAATATTCATTAAAACTACGGCAATAAGAAAGACTTATTTAATTTGATAAACAGTTGCAGTGGCGTACCATGCAAGTCCTAGAAGATGGGGTAAAAAACATAATTGTATATTATTTGTTGCTGTTTATATGAGAAAAAAAATTTTAATCATACTTAAAACAAACAAAAGTAGAGAATGTTTAAGCTTCAAAACAAAAAAAGACTCAGTCAAATCCATTAATTAGTTTTCGAAATATTTGAATTTAAAAAATGTCAATTTTCAAAACAAAAACATTTGTTTGGAACTGTCAAATAAAACACAGGAGCGCCTATGTGCAGCTTTTTATGCAACGTTTTAATAAACTGCGCATGCGCTGACAGTTTTTCAATATGTTATTTTAAATAAAAAACATTTTTTTTACAAAAAAAAACAACAAACAGACGCCAAACCAACGTTAACGTAAACCAAGGCCCCCTCATAAAAAAAAGACCAAACCAAGAAAAAACCAAAACAAAATCCTGCACAGAGGTCTGCATTTAGGCGCTTGTTAAAACACTAGCAGAAAAAAATTATAAAATAAAATTATAAAATTATAAAATAGCAGAAAAAAATTATAAAATTAGCGTACTGATTGATTAAATTTCCAGGTTAATGGAGCTCTCTACAACTAGAATTATGAAACAAAAGACGTCTACCCTATCTCTATCTCATTTGTGCTACACTTTCCAGCCAACGAAATAAATACTGTATTTGTTTTTCATACAACAAATACAGTATTTATTTGGTTGGCCGGAAAGTGTAGCAGTAAGCGGCACAAACGAACGTAGCTAATGCGATTCTGTAGAATAAGATAATTCTACTAAAATTTAGAAGGCGCCAGTAATTTCTTTAATAAAAATAATATAGTTACACTTTTCGCCCGGCGAAGTAAATATTGTATTTGTTCAACAAAGAACAAATACAGAATTTGTTTGGTTGGGTGGAAGTGGGAGTGTATGTATGTCTTCTATGCTTTTTGGGTAGAACTTTTGTCCCTGTCTAATCTAACGGGAGATATCGCCATTGCAACTGACCAATTATAACTCATAATATGCGCTATACATATATGTATCTATTATTCATATTCTTGTATAATATTATAGTTTTCTGTAATTTGGGTTAAGTGGAAGAGTAGCCCTTGGCTAAACTTCGCCCTTTGTTACCTCAATAAAGACAATTTATTATTATTATTATATTACGTTTTTACGAAAACGCATTGTGCATAAACCTTAAACGCGACCAGTATACAGTATAACCAATAAACAGGATCCTTTTTTGCATGAGTATATATATGAATTTTAGCTATAGTCATATATCGTTGTTAATTTCATTATGTATTGTTATTACCATTTTTGTTCCCGTTGTTCTGAAAAACAACTTGCAAACTTTAATTAATTAAAAAAGTTACATGTATTGTTTCCGTAACCAGCAACTCCTAAAAGTTTTAATAATTCTGTTTTTGAATAAAACAGTTTTCGCTTTCACGGTGTTTCAAATGCCGTATTTCGTTAAACTTTTTTATTCATGTATTCTACTCTTAACAACTCAGCTAGAAGAGTACGTACCGTAAAACGGGGCTATTTGAGTTATAGAAGTAGAGCCGTGGGGAGGGAGGGGGTTTTACTCGGACCCGGGGCCTTCAGAAAGGCCCGGCATGGCCCAAATATAATGACCAGTAGTCGGCGAATTTCCAGTACTCGCATAGGCGCCGCGTCGACTCTAGCGTTGAGTCGAGGTTTTAAATATTTACATTTTTATTTCTTTTTATCTTGATTTTTTTTAATGATTTCATTTAAACGAGTAAGGTGGGAAAAAAGTTATCGACAAATAAAAATTAAAAACTTTCGTATTCTTAAAAGATAAAAATCGAATGTCGTTTTTTTCTTTAAAAAACACCGATATATATATATATACGTATGTATAGTTAATAATGTTGTGGGTAACAAATTAGTCGTCAAATATTACGATTTATAAAAATTTCCCTCATAACTCGGCAAAATCATTCCGTAAACCTATGTTTCTGTGTTTATTTTCAACGTTGATGAGTCATAACTGAGTTGACGCCGAATACTGATAATGACAAACTATAATGTTGCTATTTATAGAGGGCCCGGCCGATTTTTTCCTCGGACCCGAATTTTCTCTCGGAGGCACTGTATAGGGGCACAACTTGACGAGAAAATAAAACGACCAGATTAATAGTTATAAGCGGAACAACTATTTTTCTGGTTAATGGAACCAGAAATCTGGTAAGGGCAGCAGGACACATTGTTGTGCTTACCATATCCAGGGACGTACCAAAGGGACATGGTTTGGGGGTCAAATTTAACAAATGTCATCTATAACCCTAGTGAAAATTTTGATGGCTAAAAAAAAGTTCTTCAACTCTCAAAAAAAATAGCTTTACCCAACAATTTATCTTCAACTAACTCAGAAATTTTCCAACAAACCAAACCATTTCCCAACTTAGGCGAACATTTTACCAACTTTTACAGGATAATTTTCCAACTTAAACAGCATTGAGGGGGAGGCTCCCCCCAGAGATGACGCGAAGTTTTATTGAGGGGGGCAAGCAAAAATTTCCCAATGGTAAGGAAATTCCCAACTTTTTGCAGGAATTTTTCAACTGCATCCAACTATTCTTAAAAATTGAAAAACATCCACATCCTCACCTCTCAAAATTTCCCAACTTTGTCACTCAATTTTCCCAACTGCTCCGCCGCCAATTTTTCCAATTCTCAAACACCAAAAACTTATCCCCGAAAAATTTTGATGACTAAAGATCTACATCCCCCCAAATCTCTGTCCCTGACTAGATCCTTAAAATCTAAATTTAATTTCTGGTAACCACAACTAGTGGTGTAGCAGATTTATGGTTGCAGCAACGAGAAAAATTGTTGGCCCTAATAAACTGGTTGTTCCAACCAGATCCTTTTTACAAGCTTTTATTTAACCTGCAATGTTTGTTATTAGTATGTATGGATGTTTGTTTAGGGCAAATCTGCCAAAGGCTTTTTCGACCACTTAGAATATACTTAGAAAGCTGAAATTTGGTACACGTGCTTAACTCGGCTGACAATGTAATTTTATATAAAAACTTACCCCCCAAAAAATCAATTTTTTAAACACACAAGATAATTTAAAACAAAAATTAGGTACATACTCATTTAGTGATAATAAAATTTTACAATAAATTTTACATCCCCCCTCGTCTCCCCATCACCCCCCATATGCGTATAAGGCGGATCCAATATGGCGAGTTAGATTTTTTAAAGTTGCTCGAATTTGCTTGAAACTTGTTTGTTTGGATACACTATTTTGAATTTTAACTTTAAAAATCTAATCTGCCATATTGGATCCGCCATTTTTAATTCTGGAAAACTGGCACCAGATTGGTAATCAGCGACCCCAAAAACCTCCGAGTACCAAGTTTCAAGCAAATCCGAGCAACTTTAAAAATCTAATCCGCCATATTGGATCCGCCATTTTGAATTTTGGAAAACTGCCACCAGATTCGTAATCAGCGACCCCGAAAAACCTCATGGTGTTACAAAATCATTGAAAATAAACTAATGGTAAACTGATAATTTTAGATGCTGCTATAGCATACACATTAATTGCTCGTACTTTTTTTGCCTCTATAGAGGTCAATCACTGTGAAGAGGTTAAGTATTGTGAAATATGCAATAGACCATCCACTGTGAAGAGTATATAATGGTATGCGTAGCATTACATATCTTTACGGCCTGTTTTGTTTATAAACCAGAGCTTCTAACAATATTTAGACTATAGGGAGTTCGTCAAACAACCACGTAATTTAATATTTTATAATAAACTCCTAAAGGTATACCTACAGTTCATTGTTTTAAGTCCCTGAAGGTTTTCCATGGATTACATAAATGTTATGTAAATCTGAATCTATGCTACTGAGTCAGAACCCAGTCTGGACTTGATAAATAATAGTTATTTATGGTACTAGTGGGTAAAGTAAGTAGTAGTTTTATCCAAGAAATAGCTTAGGAATTCATATTTTTATTAAAAATTTTAATGACATTTACAAGAAAATAATTTGACAAGTGACAGTTAAGTGGGTAAAATAAATAATTATCCACTCAATAAAGTAAAAGCCACGCGTGGGTTATTATTGAGTTTATCTATTTAAAATAAAGCTGTATTATCTGTATGTATTGGATAAAAGTATATTTTTATTTTTTCTAAACTTTAAGGGCGATTTCTACAATAGAAATTCTACTACGTTGTGTAACTTAGGGCCACTTGCACCAACTTTTGGTACGGGATTATCTCAGCCAAACCGAGTTTAAGTTAAAAATGCTGCGTTCTGATTGGTCGGCCGTCAATTTAATCCAAGTTTAAAGTTAAATCATCATTGGTGCAAGTGGCCCTTACTACGATATAGTGTAAACTGGTTTCGTATAAAACTGATCTTAAAATGACATATCTCCAAAGTTGATTAGTGCAAGAAACCGAAAATCGATTTTTTGGAGATACGAGGTTAAGAAAGTTACACCACGATATGTAATATTATCAAATTATTTAACGTTTTAAACGTTTGCTTTTTTAATTAACTAACCAACTAACTTGTTATTTTAGGGTTTTTTTTAATACGCATACAGTTATTTGCAGTACAAGTGAAAAAAAATTGACATATAAGGCCCTTGGGCCGAGTGGGTTAATTTTTAAGAGAATAATGTCACTTACCACCAATAAAATATCAAGTTTCTGTGATTAGAAATTCCATAACACAACTTGTGAGTTGTTGTCTACAGGAAGATTAAATAGTTTTTCGATTTAGTAGGTTTTTAGAAGCCGAGGGCCGGCCGATAGGATTTCTTTTTCCTGTCTTATTACTTATCTAGTTATCCATGACAAATTGCTATCCAATTAAATCGCTTAAAAAACAATTGAATCATTTCTTTTGCGTGCGGTTTCATTTTCAAATTAAAAAAGCTATAGCTTGGTGATTAATTTCTGTTAAAATGTGTCTGTTATGAAAATAATACTTCCAAAACTGTTCTATGAATATTATAAATATTGAAATTGATTTTACAATTAAAATTTTGTGTTTTTAAGTTATTTTAGTGGACAGGTTAATCAGTTAACATATATTTTGAGGTTATGTTATAGAAGAAATTATTTTGTATGATATGATTATAATAACTGTATCTGGTCAAAAAGAACAGTTAGTTCAAGACCAAAAGTGACCAAAAGTCATATTTCTTTATAAATATTACAGTAAAGGTAAAGCGGGCGAAAAAAACTTTTTATCCCTAGGGCCAAAAAGCCAAAAAGCCCGTAAAACATGAACAAAAAGTGTCGCTTTTAGAATCAATCAAATAAAAACGTTATTTTCATTGATTAAAAATCAAGTGTAAATAGGTACTGAATAAAATATTTTATATTTTCATGAAAATCTGCTTTATAGTTACTGATTTCCATGAAAAATCTACCTTTCGGTTTGACTGTTTCTGTCCTGGAAAATGTATGACAACGATAACTCAAAAACGTTTTGAACTTCTAATTTGAAACATCGGTTTCTTATCCAAAGTTCTCGACTGAGATCATTTTTGGTAAAAAAAAAGAAATTAGTAATTGATTTTTTTTTTATTTTAATTTCTTTTTTAAAGTAGAATTTATTTTTAGTTTTTTTTTGTAAAATTTATGCAAATCCCTTCTCTTTGTTACAGTCCATGCACTGGAGCACCCCGAAGACCAAGGACCGTATGCTAGAATCCGGGGGCAACTCTGGGCCGTCCAGTCTCGGCTCCGGCTCAACCGCCGCCCACCGTCGAGCTTCCGAGGGGGGCGCCAACTTGCACTGGGCCGGCCGCGGCGGCGCTTCCGCATGGGGCACGGATGTTCCCAGTGAGGTTGTCAATAAATTCAGAAATTACGAAATTTAAATGACCTAGTTAGAAGGGGTCCAATTGGGGACTATTGGAAAGATTTCGGTGGGAAAACCACTTGTGGTTTTCCCGTGACTACTTATGAGCAAAAATGCATGTATATTTAAAATATTATAAAATAAATTACAATATTAAAAAAAAAAACATTTAGAGGTCGTCCAATAACTTTTTAATAGTTGAAGCAATAGAGACGAAAAAACGAAGAAATAATTTATAAAGTTTTGAAATTTTGGTTGTGAACTCCCAGTAGGAACCCAAATACAGATCCTAAGAGTTCTCGCTCTCTGGGAGCTTCATCCCCTTTTGCTAAAAATACCTCCCCCAAACGTGACCTCATGACGCTTTTCTGCATTTCTCTCGTATTATATCCTCCATTAAATTCTGCATAAAATTTGTCCTATAAAGTCTTTGTGTATCTCCCACCCATCGCTCAAAAATGACGTTGGAAAATAAGCATATTTCTCAGCGCGAAGACAAAAACACTGAATCTTTTTTCAGATTTGGGCTATGATCCCACAGTTTTTATATACAGGGTTTTAGAAAAAAAAACACCTTTTTTTAAATGACTGTAGAATTTCCTTCTATGAATATTCTTTAATCAGAATCAGAAGAAAAAATAAGATAGGTTATGTCAGAAAAAAAGTATGCTCCTAGGTATGCTTCAAAAATGTCATTTTGTGAGATAGTGTTTTTGTTTTCGTGTTGAGAAATATGATTATTTTCCAACGTCATTTGTGAGCGTTGGGTGGTAGATACACAAAAACTTTATAGGACAAATTTTATGCAGAATTTAATGGAGAATATAATAAGTTTTTTAACATTTTCTCGTCGGAGTAACAATTTACGAGAAAAATGCAGAAAAGCGTCATGAGATCACGTTTGGGGGTGGTTTTTTCAGCAAAAGGGGATAAAGCTCCCACAGGGGGGGTCAGAACTCTTCGGATATGTATTTGGGTTCCTACTGGGAGTTCACAACCAAAATTTCAAAACTTTATAAATTATTTCTTCTAAAAAGTCTATTTTTCTTGAACGATAAAGTCCTGATACTTTATAATTGAAAATTTGTTTGAAAAATATATTTTTTAAAAACACTAAACAACCCAGAAGATGTTTATATTTTAAACGAATAGAGGAGTTAGAATTGAAAATCCTAAAAAAAAATTGATTTTAACGTGTAGGGGCGCCCTATGAACAAAAACAAAAAATCTGGGTTAAAATAGATACAAGATAAAACAATAGTTGAGCCTTATTCTATCTTATATGGATGAGAAAACTAGATTTGTTTTTATTTGGTGAAAGATTCTGAATACGGAAAAAACTACATTTTCATAAAATTTTCAAATTTAATATTTTGAAATCAGCTGATGAAATTATATTTGAGGTTTTTTATATATTTTTTTCTATTTTGCGACTCTTATAAGCTCATAATCACACGCATTTTGCGTGTTCTTATAGGCCCATAAGAGGTGTCTACTTTTTTTTCTTTTGGGGGCAACAGTCAAAAGCCTTTTCGCTTGACATTTTCCGTGCAAATGTCAATGTCGCTTAAAGATTAATTTTCTACAAAATTTTGTGTTTAGGTTATTTTTTGCCGTGTTAAAATTGTGGCTTGGTTACTTGAAGTGTTAAAGAGAAGACGTGACTATAAAATATATCAAAATATAATTTGTTCTTAAAATTTTACACATGGGGAAAACTGTAATGCCAACACTAAACAAAAATCCGTAAATCAGTCGTCAATTTAAATGTAAGTTTTTTAAATTTTAGAGCAAAATAGAAAAAATAGTATAAAGCACTAGTTTCATAACACGTTTTTAGCGCACTAGTACTTTTTAGAAAAACTCGCCTCAAGCGGCTAGTTTTCTAAACTTGTACTCGTGCGCTAAAAACGTATGTTATAAAACTAGTACTTTAATATACTATTAAGATAACTCGCTAAAGTTTCAAGAGAAATTAAAAGTCGTTTAAACCATGTTTTTATTATTTTTTTGCGAGCTTGATGTTTTTTAAAAATTGCTATTGGGCGACCTAGATTTTTTTTAATTAACTAAATTTCCAAAAGCCTCTAATTGGCCTGTGCACAATACCTTACGTATTAATAACCAGTATCTTCTAAATGTTCAATGTTTGTGATCAAGTATTTTTTTAGTTTATAGATGCCATACCCTGTCTTAATATAGATAATATATACAGAGATGATTCTGCAAAAACAGCTCAAGTAACTTTAATGGGAAAGTCATTTTTTGAGAAATTTTTAGTGTCTCAAATTTATGTTTTAAGGGCCAAGACACTTAAATTCAAAAATTCATCCAAAAGTCCAAAATGATCAAAATTTGCGTTACGTAATACTTGAACGTTCCCTTTGAGCTTTTTTAAATCAACTCTGTATTATTACCTAAGTATACTTAATATCTTAAAATTTTCAAAAAAATTAATATTTTAGATACGTTTAACGATTGACTACTAACAATATTTTAATTAAAAAAACGTTAAATGGGATACGCTCACATCAGAAATCAATTATAGATACTCCATGTTTAATACACTCACGTCAGAAATCAATTATAAGTAGTCCAAGTTTGTGTCAATAAAATATTTGGTTGGATAAGGCCAATTGAATTATTTAGTTGTGACAAATAAATTTTATTTCTGTCGAATAAACTATTTTGTTCCCATTAATAAATCATTTTGAAATTAAAATATTTGTTTACATGAACTAAATATTTATTTGAATCAAATAAAATTTGTTACAACCAAATAATTGAATTGGCCATATCCAAATAAACGCTTTTTAGCAGTGTAATTGTTATTATTACAATTAATTATTATTACAACCCAGTAAATACAAATTTGTGTTTAGGTCTATTTTTTGTTAAAATGTCCGATTATTAAACGTTTTATAAGAGAATATTAAAAAAAAAATAGATATTTGAGCATACTGATCTAGGTCTTAAGTCAGCAAGGCCTTGCTAACTTAAGAACTAGATCTAGTGTCCCTATGATAGCTTAATTTTTAATTAATTAGAATTTTAGAAAATTTTAAGAACATAAAAGTAGAAAATTTTAAGAACATAAAATTTATGTTCTTATTTAATGTGATGTGTATAACTCTATTAATTTATTAATCTTAGGAACCTTTAAAAAATCCCTATAAAACCCTCGATAAAACCATTATCCTTTTAAAAGTGAACCAGTTTAAGTGGTAAACCAAAACAAAGCAATGCCTGTATTTTTGCATGCTAAATTTAAATATAACTGCAATTTTTATCAAGGTATGGTTTAAAATTAACAAATATGTTTTTATTGATGTGATAACTTACACATAATACAAGTCAGAAAACGTTTGAATTTTGTTGTTTCCCTTTAATCTAACATTGTCATTAATTTCAAATTTTCAAAAGTTTATTGCAAATTGCAATAACATATCAAGAAATCTATTTCACTATTCAAAAAAAAAAGTTAAAAACTATTTTAAATTTAGGACCAGTCTAAGAAAACTAGAGCGATACTGATTAGTATACAGGGTGTCCGAGAAATGTGTTTTTTACTAATGCATTTCTCAGAATTTTGACTGAATTTAAGTTGTTTTCTTAATTTGGTCCTACCTTAACATTAAGGATCACTAAAAAACTATTAATAACGCTGTTGCTGCATTTTAAATATATTCTATATTAAATTTTAAAGAACTTTATGATATACAACATTTTTGTGATATTAATTACTTTTTAATCAAAATTATTATTTATGTTCATAAATTCAGGTTTAATTATATTTTTACCGAGGTATTTTATTTTGTTTTAATTTTATTCTCATTTTTTTTCTCGATTTCACTTGACAAAAGGTCCAAACTTAATTAAAACAAAATAAAACATAAATTAATATGATTTTGCAACTGGCAATAATAAATATATACAAAGATAAATTGAACAATATAGATTTATTGTACATGTACATGTAGTAAAAAATACTGTAACTTGATATAAGTAGTAAATCAAAGACTATAATTCATACATAGTTATATTAAAGTATACTTTAAGTTGTGTAATAAATCGAGTGTGTATTAAATAAAATAATAGGTACATAAATAAAAATTAAATTTTGATTAGTTGACAATACAGAAGCGTGGGACGCCACTATAATATTTTATAGGTTTAAATCTTAAAGTCAGAATTTAAGTTTATGTCAAAACTTCCGAGTTATACTTATTCCGTCTTTAAGTTAAAGTTTTACTTAAATTCTGACTTAAAGTCAGAATTTTATTTAAATTCAGAATTCTACTTAGTGCGCCAACGATTTCGTAAAATTCCAACTTCAGAATGTTACTTATTCCGTCTTTAAGTTAAAATTTTACTTAAATTCTGACTTAAATTCAGAATTTTAGTTAAATTCAGAAATCTACTGAGTGCGCCAAAGATTTTGTAAAATTCCAACTTCAGAATTATACTTATTCCGTCTTTAAGTTAAAATTTTACCTAAATTCAGACAAAGTCCGTCTTTAAGTTAAAATTTTAGTTAAATTCAGAATTCTACCCAGTGCGCCAATGATTTCGTAAAATTCCGACAAAGTCAAAATTTTAGTTAAATTCAGATTTAAGTTAGAATTTCTAACTTTAACACAATCACGTCGTGGTCGTAACTTCTGCTATTAAGTACTTCATAGTTAGAAGTTATGTTTCCAAATGGGAACACAATAAGATTCTGACATAAAGTTGAAATTTAAGTTAAATTCTAACTTTAAGTCAGAATTTAAGTAAATTTCCAACTTTAAGTTTGAATTTAAGTAAAATCTGACTTAACTTGGAATTTAAGTAATATTCTGACTAATAAAATATTAAAGGGGCCCTTTTCTTACAATAGTAATAAAATCAGCTATTATAGTATAATACTAATTGTGTATTTTATTGTTTTATTGTTTATTTTTAACCTCGTACTATTCTACTTAATTAAGCATCCCCTAAGTCCAGGACTTGTGTGGGCTAGTAGTAGAGGGAACCACCGGCTTTAATTGACTTTCGAACCAATATATCTAGGGAGTACGCCTTCGCCAAATTTCAATTATTAATTAACTGAAAAAGGCAATCGGCGCCAGTGAGGTTTGAACTCACGATCATTAGCTCAGTGTCAATGCCATATCGATGCCTTAGACCGCTGAGCTAATCTCCCTAAAATAAAAGTGTATTTTCCATTTTTTTATATTTATCTTTGTATATTATATATTTGTGCTAATATTTATAAGAAAGAGACCAATATTTTTTAGTTTCCACACATCTAGATGCATCTGCACAAAAAACCTGCTTGAATAGATATTTAAAAAAATATTTCCTTTTTTTCTTATCAGGGTAATGCACTGTCCATTCATTTATAGTATTTCCAAATTTTTAGACATGTGGATAAAATCTTGTCAGTAGGATTACTTAAGGACCATTTCACCTAAGAACTTTAAAGGTGTATCGAATTATGGACCTTAATTTATGGGCTAAACGCTCAAAATAATACGATTTTTCAACATAGATATTTTGGAGGATTTTTGTGATTACATTTAAAAATTATTTGTACCATTCCCAAAATGACCTAAACAATAACATAAATATATAAAAAATACTTACTTTCAGCTCTTAAAGTTTCCCGGAACATATCGTCGGCTTAAAGTGTTAACCTGCTAACTCCACTTTTGGACGAATTATCGTTTTTGATACCGTTCAAAAGAGGGCGCTTAGTTACACCATCTGGAGACAGGAGATCTTCGGAGTGGCAACGCTCCGAAGAGGAGTTGCGTACCCTTGCCTGGACAGATATCGCGACCTTTATAAGGAGGTCCGGCAGGTTTAGGCAGGGAGTAGGGTAGATATGGGGCTGGCAAAAAGGGCCATAATAACCTAGTTGCCTAGCTTGTAGCCTCCCCACCCTTACTACTAATGCTACTACTAGTAGTAGTAGTAGTCTGCGAAAAATAGGTAACCCTAACTTTTCCCAAATATAACTTTTTCCATGATGCGTTTACCTGCTTACTCCACGTGCTTCAACCGCTAGTCGAAAAGCTGCTAACTCCGCCACTTTCAGCAATTATTGCAAAGGTTTTTATTTTTAAAATGATTGCTTTTCGATGTTGAAGACAGTATTTTGTACTTTCATTTTCTAAAATAAAAACCTTTGCAATAATTGCTTTATTTTTTGAAAAAATATAGCTAAGACCTGCCAACTCCTTGATGGATATTTGTCTCAAAGGTAGAAAACCTGCCATATCTTTTTTAATTCAATAAAAAGCAAGCCCAAATTATTTTTTTTTATAGTTGATAGTTATTAAAATGTCCAAAACACGCTAATAAAGAAACGGGATTTTTCATTTTGTTATACAATAATTATAGAAATAATTATAAGGTTTTTTTTCGTCTCCTGTAAAGTTTGGTCAAAAGGAGTTAGCGGGTTAACACTTTAAGCCGAATGCAGAATAGGCAACATCGCAAGTAGGAGAGTGAAAAAAACAACTCTCATTGCTGAATTAAAAATCCACTAATGTTGAGTGATGCGCTCTGGCCAAGTTTGCGATATATCGATAATATAATGGGTTTTGAAGAATTTTTATTTATTTATTTGATCAATATTTAAAAATAAAGCTAGAAATCAGTTTTTCATCATTTCTTTTCGACATTTTGATTTTTTTTAAACAAAAAGATGTTTTTGTCATTTAGCCTAAAATTTTTTATTAAAACTTTTTATGCTCCTTTATAGATTGCAAATCTGGTAAAAAATCTATGTTCAAAATTTTAAGTTTGTAGCTCATATAGTTCTCAAGTAATCGCACGCGCCAAATTTTGTTCAGTTTAAAAAACTATTAACACTGTACACTGTACCTACAACCTTTGTATTTTGATATATTTATGTTTATTTATCTATACCTATGTAAAGTAAATTTTAATTTTATATTCCTATACTATCAATATCATATTGTATACCTTGTAGAGACTACACTGCCGCTCTAAGCTGAAAGGTCCTATCTACATAGGTTTAACATACACAGATAGGACCTTTCGGCTTAGCAAGGCAGTACAGTAAAGTGATGTAGCTATTTTTTTTAAGTGGGCCAACTTAAAATTAGGTATATGTTTTTTTTGTTTTGTTTTTACGGAACAGGCTGTACAAAATAAATTTTTAAAATGTTATGCATGAGCACTAAGCATTGAGCAGGTCTACATAAATAATAATCGAAAAGATATTTTAATCAACTCTTTATTATAAACAGTTGTAGTCCAGTCTTCAGGTCAATAAAAGAGGCTTTACCTGGAAATAATTCAGAGTTTTGATTTCGGTTTATTGGGTAGGGTTAATAGTAAATAAAATAACAATTTTGCGACGTTGAACTCGATTTGGAACTGTTATTTTTTAACGTGTTTTTCACAAAAAACGGATTTTAAAAATATCTCTTAAAAGTTACGTTTTTAGATTTTTTATTTATTATTTTTTTTTTTTTCGAAAAACCAAAATTGTTCTTTATCGTCGGTTAGGCATGCCCCTTATAACATTTTGGGTGAAAAAAATCTATCTAGCACTTTCTTTTTAATTTACGTTAAATTACATTTTTTCAAAATAATTCACACATTTGTGCCCCATTGCCTTTAGTAACCCGATTTTCGATTGAATCACCATTGTATTAAGCATAAAAAAGACCTACAGTGTACTGTTTAAGGCGGTGCCGTGAATTAGCTATAAGTCGTACAAAAAAATACATGACACAAAAAATGTTGGAGTATTTGGTCCTCTTTATTTTCATATTAAACGTTTTTTGTCCTAGGATGCCCCGATCTTGAGATATTTTAAAAAGTCCGTTTTTTGTGAAAAGTACGTTAAAAGAATGACAGTTCCAAATCAAGTTCGAACGCAAAGTGTCAAGATTGGCAACAAACTCAGTGACCCAATTACTGTAACCAGGGGTGTACCTCAGGGGACAGTATTGGGCCCTATACTCTTTTTAATATATATTAATTCTATATATATATATATATATATATATATATATATATATATATATATATATATATATATTAAAATCAAAGGTAAAATTTTATCTTTTGCTGATGACACCGCCTTGATATTTATGGGGGAGACCTGGGAGGAAGTACTTGGAATGGCTGAAGCGGGTATGAGCGAAATTAAGAACTGGCTGGACTATAGTCTTTTAAGTCTAAATGTTACAAAAAGTAAATATATTGCTTTTTCATTGACAACTACTGGTCAACCAAATTTTAATATTTTAAAAATTCATAAACAAAATTGTAGTAAAAAAAATAGCTGTCATTGTGAAGTTGTTGATAAAGTAAATGATATTAAATATTTAGGTTTAATGCTTGACCAGCATCTTAGGTGGGACGTACATGTCAAATACGTTAATAATCGTCTCAAAAAACTCGTGCACCTATTTTATCAAATCCGAGATATCTTGAATATAAAACTATTAAATATGGTCTACAGTGCCTTGGCTGAGTCAATAATTAGGTATGGCATCTTATTGTGGGGTGGGCTATTTGAAAACAATCTATTGCAACTTAAAGTAACACAGAATACTTTGTTAAAAATATTATTTAGAAAACCCTTTCTTTATCCTACAGAAAAACTCTATAAAGATTTAGATATTTTACATTTTAAACAATTATATACTTACCAAGTTTCTTTATGGGTTTTGTCAAAACCGGAAAACTTACCAAGACAGCATCACTTGTATTCCACAAGAACTCAATCTCATGTTCCTATGTTAATACCTTTAAAAGATCCCATACCCAGAACTCCATTTCATACTTTGCACCTAAAATTTACAACATTTTACCTTTAAGTATTAAAAAGATTAAAAATAAAACTATTTTAAAAAAAAATTTAAAATTATATATAACTAGTAACTTTCATAACATACAGAACACCATATTCAAAAATACATAATTTTACTTACCTATCTACTTACCTATTTTTTGTTTCAAATATGTACCTTTAATCTTTCTTCTTGTACCACCATCTATTATCTATTCAATTGTCTTAAACTGTTAAAGATTTAATATTAATGTAAAATAACTAAGGAGATACCGCACACAAACCATGGTTTAGGCGGGTCTATTGTACTATTATTTATTGTATTTGATGTATATTTTGAAATAAATTGAATTGAATTGAATTGAATTGAATTGAAGTTTAATGTCGCAAAATTGTTTATTTGCGGCCTTAAACCCAATAAACCAAAAATCTAAACTCACTGAATTATTTCCAAGTAAAGCCTCTTTTATTAACTTGAAGACTGGACTATAACTGGAAATACGCCGGATACTGATTATAAAGGCTTCTGTTTGTGATACTTTAACAGGGTTTTTATAGCCTAAACAATTACTCGAGTTTTAATATTTATGAAAAAAAGTTAGTGGCATATCGGTTCAAAAGAAAATTAGAAAAAAGCCTGTTTATGTATATAAAAAGCTACATCACTTTAAAACGGATATCAATACATATTTATAAATGTTTCATGATAATAATAAATCTAAATAAGTTAATTCATTCGTTTAAATTTCCATAAAATCCTTTTTTAAACCCTTATCGTATACAGGGTGATTCAAAAAGAGTGTAAAACATTTCAAGGGGCTATTCAGGATTAAAAAAATAAAAGTTCCCACGTACATTTTTAAAAAGGGTCATGTAACTTTATCTAGATGTTAAATAAATTATTTTTACGATATCACATTCTTTAGCTAAAAAACCTCTTTAAAATTGTGTAGCCTCTTTTTCAATTATTCTGTATAGACAATCATATGTAAATACCTATTTTTTTTTTTTTAACTAATAATTTAGTAAATAACTAAAATGCATATATCCCAACGAACTAATAACTCTTTTTTCTAGAATAGGCATACCGTTAAAATAAAGTATCGCCAACATTTCGGTTTGTTTGTAAACAAATAGTGGGTATATTCAGGCCGGAACAATAACAGTTACCAGTAACTGGTATTGTTGTCTCTGTTAGAACAAAGATGTGCGAGTAAGACAGACGAATGTTTATGTTGCCGACGTTTTTGTCAGTTTTAACGAATGAAATGCCTATTCTAGAGAGAAGAGTTCGTTGATATATCCATATATCCTAGCTAAAAGTGTTCTATTTTTAAATTAAACTAGAGTAATAACTAGGGACACACGATTTTTTAAATAATTGTAATTTTTTGAAAGCACTGGGATGGTCCTATGAAAAATTTTTGGCGCGTAAATTGCTTTTTTAAATGCCCTGAATGCCAAATGCATGATAGTTTTGTTTTTTATAATTTATTTTACATTATTTAAAATTTTTAAAGATATTTATCGGCGCACTTACATCTCTACTCTTTTACATCTCTGCTCTTTCACATCTTTACTCTTTTACTTCTCTCCTCTTTTACTTATCTACTCGTTTATTTATCGTCTCTGTACACAAATTTAATTATTTTTATTAGTACACACTATATACAGGGTTATTCTTTTAAATGGTACACCCCCCGTAACTTTTGAACAGGATGAGATATAAACTTTTTTGGTATATGCATATAACACAACAAAAACTATCATTTGTCATATTTTTCGATTTTTTATTCGGTAAGGCGGCGGCGGAGCTTAAAATTCTCTACTTAACCATGTAACTATTTATTTTTTAATTTTATTTTTTTTTTCTTCAAAATTGGTGAAATTTTCAATATTTAAAAAAAATTGATTTTGGAAATTTTGCGCAAAAAGGTCAAAATACATGGTGTATTATCATGTTAAGACTAATTTTTATTTCATTTTCATGTAAAATTTTCAATATTTATGCACAATATATTGAAATTTTAATAATTTTGAAGAAAAAAAATCTTCTAAAAAAATATATATTAAAAAATAAATAGTTATACAGTTAAATAGAGAATTTTAATCTCTTTAAAATGACGTGTCACAAAATCTAGGGTGCCATTTAAAATATTGTCACCCATTGCCCCCTTTGCGCCGCCTTACCGAATAAAAAATTGAAAAATATGGCAAATGATAGTTTTTATTGTGTGATATAAATATTTTTAATTGGAAGCCTGTATCTCATTCTGTTCAAAAATTACGGGGGGTGTACCATTTAAAAGAATAACCTTGTATATGTCGTATTTTATTTATAATGACATTGTCATAACTTAACAAAATTAAAATTATGACATATATACAGTGTGTACTAATAAAAATAAATACATTTATATACAGAGACGTCAAATAAACGAGTAAAGAAGTAAAAGAATAGAGATGTGAAAGAGCAGAGATGTAAAAGAGTAGAGATGTGAGTGAGCCTATTTATTCGGTAAAAACCCCAATTTAAAACTTAAAGACGCTCAAAAAAAATTAAAGTGGATTATTGCTAATAAGTGTGAAAATTTGAAGGTCTTTCGTGACATTTTGGCGTAGCGTCTCCAACAAAATAAAAATCGCTGGACAATTTCCATTTAATTTTTTTTTTTCGGTAAAGAAACCCTGTATCATTGATGCATTTCCTTGAATCAAGAAGTTATTTTTTCCCGTGTATGTTTTATCAATAATCTATTTTTAAACAGATGAAGAATTTTATATGTAAATAACAAAGCTAAACTTAACCCACGGAAAGCTAAAATCTGTGTGAATCTTTTAAACTTATATAAAATTCATTCAAACGCTTTAATGAGCTTAAAAGCTTTGACCGACTTTCCCTCACGGGTCTCTAACCTCGCTTAACCTATCGATAGACCGAGAAAATTATTACTTATTTTTGAAGATTTTTTTTGTTCAAAATTATTCATATTTTCAATATTGGGTCATAAATATTGAAAATTTAACATTAAAATGATAAATAATTATAATTAGTCTTAAAATAATAATACACCTTGTATTTATTATGGCAGACTAACATCTCTACTCTAAATTTCTCTACTCCCTAACATCTCTACTCCATAACATCCCTACTCCACAACAACTCTACTCCGTAACATTTCTACTCCATAACATCTCTACTCCGTAACAACTCTACTCCACACTATAGACACTCGATTAGCCACTTGTCTTAACTCAAAAGAATATTTGTCATGCTAAGTAACAGTCAAAAATGAATTCAGTTTATTAATTACTTACATATTAGTGCATGTTAAGAGTACGCGGTCATTGTTGCTTTTAGAATAATTCATTTATGATTGTTCTAGATTTACATTTAAAGATAAACGTTTTCTAGGAAAAAAATAAAATAATCTAGAAGAACAAGATTCTTTGTTCTTTGAACTGCTCATTTATTATTAAGTGGCTAATAAAGTGCATATAGTGTGGAGTAGAGTTGTTACGGAGTAGAGATGTTATGGAGTAGAGATGTTACGGAGTAGAGTTGTTGTGGAGTAGGGATGTTATGGAGTAGGGATGTTAGGGAGTAGAGAAATTTATAGTAGAGATGTTAGTCTGCCTTTATTATTTGGACCTTTTTATACAAAATTTTCAAAATTAATTTTTTTAAAATATTGAAAATTTCATCAATTTTGAAGAAAAAAACAATCTTAAAAAAATATATAATGGTTAAATAGCTCTTTAAAGTGATGTATGTAGGGGGGCATTAAAAAATACTCTCCCCTATTGTTCCATTGGCGCCATCTTACCGAATAAAAAAGAAAAAAAAATTGCAAATGATAGTTTTTGTTGCGTGATTCCAAATTTAAAGTTCTCATCCCATTCAAAAATGACAGGGTTACATTTAAAAGAATAACCCTGTATACATATTTTTATTAATGGCGATTTCTCCCGTTAGATTAGACAGGGACAAAAGTTCTACCCAAAAAGGATAGAAGACATACATACACTCCCACTTCCACCCAACCAAACAAATTCTGTATTTGTTCTTTGTTGAACAAAAACAACGGCGAAAAGTGTAACTATATTATTTTTATTAAAGAAATTACTGGCGCCATCTAAATTTTAGTAGAATTATCTTATTCTGCAGTTTACATTAGTTATATTCGTTCGTACCGCTCAGTGCTACACTTTCCGGCCAACCAAATAAATACTGTATTTGTTGTATGAAAAACAAATACAGTATTTATTTGGTTGGCTGGAAAGTGTAGCACAAATAAGATAGAGATAGGGTAGACGTCTTTTGTTTCATAATTCTAGTTGTAGAGAGCTCCATTAAGTTAGCCAGCCTTAAGGCATTGTGAATTTTCTACGATGCATTTTAAAGGTAAAGTAATATTTCAAAGTACATTTTACTGAACAATATTTTTATTTTTAGTTTTTTTTTCAGTATCGTTCGCCTGGTTGGGTTTCAGGACATTTTAACTTTCCCTAGTTCGATATAATTGCATTTCGCTTGACAAAAACCTCGACAAAACCTTTGAAGTAGCTTTATAGTTTGTACAACTCTTTACAGGTCTACAGAGGAGGATTATACGACTATCAAACGCGCTTTTTACTCTATTACTGCTACCAACTAAAACGGTTCGCCTGGGCGATTTTAAATGAAAATTTCGTGGACCTCTACATTTTTTGGATTAAAACATACCTGATGACATATGAAATTAATTCCCATTTGAAAGAAAATCTTAAAAGATACACTTTTTTAGACAGATAAAAAAACGTTTCGAAATCGAAAACGCTTTCTGGCTCAAAAGTTGCTCCTTAGTAAAAAACGGTGGCCATTCAAAAATGGGCCAAATTGATTAATCTTTAGAGGTAGCTCAAAGCACTCAAACTTTGAAAAAAATCGGTACCTGTTTTTCGGATAAAAAGTGATTGTATATAAAATTGGGAAATTTTGGAGGGTTTCTATGGTAATATTTAGAAACAACACTAATTTTGAGAAACTAAAAAAATTATATCCCCCTCCCCTTAAGTTAGAACATAAAAAAACGACAGTTATTGGAAGATTTCGAGATTTTTTTTTAATAGGGCATATTTAAAAGGACATAACTTCCTTAGGAATGATTTTTTGACCAAGGTACATATAAATTTTTTCTCTGTTTTTAATGTAAAGTAAACACCCATTACTAAAATATTTGTTTTTTTGAGTTGTTGGAGTGCCTAACCTCGAGTCGTCCTTTTTCATTTTTATTGTTTTTAATATATTTATTATTGTTTTTTATATAATATATTTACTTTAAAAATTATTCCTTCTCAAAAAAGTCCATTTATCATTTCTCCCATTTTATTTAATACCCCTAATTAGGGGTATTAGATATTAGCTAATAAGGTAGGTGAGCCAATCATTGCCATGTTAAGACATTTAATTTTTTACTACATTCAAAATTTATTTATAATCACCTGAAACTTTACTACATTAAACATAAACATATCTTTATTCTTATGGGTAAAAAGTAAACAAACTGCAGGAGCTTCAAAAAAATATAATTGCTTTTTAAAAAAGATTGCATACTGGCAATATTAGGAACCCATGTCCCAAATATTGCCCCTAAAGAACAAACTTACAAAAAATTAACAAACTAATAAGTAAATATTGTGTCACAATAACAATTTCAGCAGTTTTTAGGTACAATTTGGGCACTTAACAATTTGTCGGTTTTAGTAAGCCTTACGCACTTTCGATTATAATCTCATATCAATTCTCTTCGAATAAAAAGCAGAACCAAGATTTAGAATCTCGGAATTCTTCGTTACTTTCTTTTATTGTTGTTTCTTGTTTTTTTATTTTTTTTTTGTCCACTACTTCGCATGGCAATATTAGGAACATAGCTACTTATACAACAATCTAAAAAAATTAGCTTTTTCCTTCTTTATTGAGTAAAACACAATATGGTCCAAGAAATTGCATATTTGTGCCTACCTTATTACGTTTTTGCACTGCAATGATGGATACTACCCAGCTTGAGACAGTACAAGTTTTTATAGTGGAAGAGCAAGAGATACAAACTGAGTATTTGTGTACGCCTTTACCAACTAAAGTTTATTTTTTTAAGGTATAGTTATTTTAAATTTGCCGCTAATTTCTCCACAAAGTCCGATTTACACTGAAGCATGTGGCTTGTTTTGAACGTCAACCAAAATTTATAATTTTTGTTTACTTGCTTTGTTTTTATGATGTTTTGATGTAAAAAAAGAGAATTGATAAAGCTGTTGCTAAAAACACTTTTATATTCCTGTAAAAACAAAATTTGCTTATAAAATCGATTTTATTCCAATAATTTAGAGGAATAAACCATTGTTTTGTTCTCGTTAATGGCACGTCAACGTTTTACGGTAGTGTAAATTGGGCAAAGAACTTTTACCTCAAGAATGAACATGATGAAATCTACCGTATGCTTTGTTTGAAGCGTGAACCAACTACGGCGAGGGGCTGGTGGGGAGTGACTATTGTTTACACTTAGTACGCGTAAAGAGAGAGAAAGAATGTGTAAACTCACAGTCTAATGTCGTAAACTTTGTCAAGTAATACAGTGTTGCCGGTTGCAACATCTGCTTCAGATATTTTATTGTAAATTTTAAGAAATATTAGTTTTATTTGAGTTTTATATGAACTAGTAGTTTAATTTTAATAAATTTAATTATTTTACATAACAAACCTAATTATAGTGTCGTAGTATAGTATTTTTTTTAAATTTTAATGTAGGTATAAAGATTTATCATAACGATAAAGTGAAAATTACGCAACATCGCTCTGGTCACCAGAAGGTCAAAACTAGCGATACTTATGTTTACACCAGAAGCAGTATCGCGTACGTTTATGTAAACAAACAAACAAAAAGATGACACCTTCATAAACATTGGTCTGAAATAACTTCTTGAGGTAAAAGTTCTTTGAAATTGGGCCTAGTCATTTCGCTTACGACGCATGCGTATCTTACGTTGCTATGGTAATTTAGAGATTGTTTACAAGCGGGAAGATTTAAAATAACTATACCTTAAAAAAAAGAACTTTAGATAAAAATACATCATATTTACAGGCATATTTTCGAAATAACAGATATACTGGAAGTTCCATATATGACACAGAGAACGAACTAACAAGTTTAAGAGGGGTTGGCAATATACCAAACATTGACAATAATTGGCTTGGTAGTTTCCTAATGGTATAAAGAAATAAATGTACCTAAGTACCTACCTAACGAATTCCTAAATTGATGGCCTACTAAGTGAAAATTCTTGCTTTCAGAAATCTCCTAAAATTAAGGAGAAAGTGGTGAAAGAAAATAAACGATCCTATCCTTTCAGCTTTTTAGACCATTAATACCTATAATAATTATATTTACCAGTAGGGTTTTTAGTCGGAGAGCTGGTGACCATATTTAATTCATTATTTTCTCCCGGCTGTGTTTTATATACTTTTGAACCAGTTGAGATATCGACTTCAAATTTGGAACTTTTAAATAAGACAACTTAAACTATCTTTTAGCATATATTTAATACTTTCAGCTCTTAAAATGTGGGCAGGGGGGCATGGGGGACATTTTTTTAAATGGAAAGGGGGGTCGTGTAATACATAATTTTAAAGCTTATAAAATTCTCCATTTAATTCCATATTTTTAAATTAAAAAAAAAAATGGGTTTAAAATGGGGTTGAAAATGGGTATTAATGTCAAAGTTCCTCTAAAAAAAAAAAACAAATAATTTTGTAAAAATATCATCATAAAAAAATGTTAATTATACTTTTAAACTAATTTTAGTTGACATAAATAAAAATTTATAAAAAAAACTTAAAAAAATCGAATGTTTTAGCACAAAAAATTGAAAAATCAAAACCTTAAAAACATTTTTAAAAAAATTAAAAATATTAGTTTAAATAGAGAATTTTATAAGCTTTAAAATAATGTATCACACAACCCCCCTTTCCATTTAAAAAAATGTCCCCCCATGCCCCCCTGCCCACATTTTAAGAGCTGAAAATATCAAATATATGCTAAAAGATAGTTTAAGTTGTCTTAGGAGTTATAAATTTGAAGTCGATATCTCAACTCGTTCAAAAGTTAAAGGGGGGGGGGGTGACTTTTGGACCTCACTGTATATGTCTTAAAGTACATTCAAATAAAGCTATTTTCAAATTGCTAGGCTCTGGATCCGATTCCTTTGGGTGCTAGAAGCTCCGAAAGCTCTGGCAATGAGCTACCGAAAAATCTATTTTTAACTTGCCGAGTCATATACATTAAATTTATTACATTGAGATTAAGCTATTTTAATAGTTATGCACAATTATTTTGTGGCCAAGGGGTAAGAACAGTCTTTAAAAAGTGCCTTTGACATATGTGATACTTAATTTTTTAAAGAAATGAAAATTTATGAAATGACATTTTGATTAAATGAAAATTCTTTAGACTTTTTAGTGTTGACATATGTCAAATAAACTTTTTAACGCCTTTTTACCGCTTAGCCTACTGAATAATTGTGTAAAACTGTGAAAATAGACCAATCTAAATGTAATAAGTGTAACTTTTCCGAGTTTACTTATATATGAATCTATATGTATAACAATACGCGGAGCATGCAGAAGCTAAGATTACCATTTCTCCGACTTGAGTCTAGCAGAAACTGCAATAATTATTATGGTCCCATTCTATATAATAAATTACCGCCATATATTAAAGCCCTAAATATAAAAAATAAGAAAATTAAAAAAAAAAATTCATGTCAATTCATTTTATTTAATCGAAGAATTTTTAAAGAAAAAACTTGAAATTAGTTATTTCAAGTCAGAATAGGAAAACGCATATCAAAAACATTTACATCAGAACAGGGACTTGCCCAAGGCTCTCCGCTTTCCACCGATTTATACAACCTATACTCCTATGATATTAATCCAAACGGAGAATTTAACGACGGAGAATACATACTGCAGTTTGCGGACGACACTGCTCTAGTAACTCATGCTAAAACTAGAAATAAAGCTCTAATAAGACTCCAGGAATTAATAAATAAGACAGTAGAACGGTTCTCTAAATGTCGAATCACTCCTAATCCAACCAAATCACAATTTATGATATTCAATCACAGAGTAACCGAATATTCTCCTAAAATCTCGATTATAAACCAAGAGATCCGCCCCACAACTTCGGTTAAGTATCTAGGAATACAATTGGACAATAAATTAGATTTCAGATCTTACACAAAAAACATCAAGAACAAAGTTAAAGCTAGGGCAAGCCACTTTAGATCCTTAACATATAAAAACGAAGCTGTTAACTTGGAAAATATAACAAAGATCTACAAAATGATCTGTCGTCCCAGTATTGAATACGGTTTTATACTTCTAAGCTCTTGCAGAGAACAAGTACTCAGAAACATAGAGGTAGCAGAAAGAAGCTGTTTAAGATCACTGACAAGAATACGACATCCTAATAACCCCTTACATAACCCCTCAAATAACCTTCTATACGAAAAAACGCAGATAACACCGATTTTGACAAGAATAAGTAAATTAGGCACCAAATTTGCTTCGCAAGCTCACAACATGGAACTCATACACCCATTCATTATTAACCATGAAGGAATAAGGAAGAAGAAATACCCAGAAAAAACTATATGGCAACATATACAAGAGATGCAACAAATTGAAGTACAATTAGGTTAATTAAGCACAAAATTATATTTAGTTATTTATTATTATTTTTTTTATATATTACACCAAAGATTTTTTTTTTTTTGTATACGATTATAAATACTAATTATCATGTACAATTATTATTAGTTTAAAATATTGTATTGACAGGCAGAAAGACCTAGGTCTATAGCCAGTTGGGAGACCAATAAATTTTTGTTATTATTATTATTATTATTATTATTATTAGTTATTTCTCCCTTTAATTTTTAATATTTAATATTATATTTGTTATAAGTATTATTAATTACTAAATTGTTAATTTTATATTTAATTTTTATGTTTTATGTTTTACTGTTCTATGCGATTATAAAGTGCCGAACAGTTTAAAAAGAAAATACTCTTCGTTTGAAGCCACGCCTCTGTTAGAGTTGTGTGCGACAAGCACCTATGATTGCTACGTACATCAGCTCGGTGGCCAGTAAAACGCACACAGCTTTCTTGCATTTTACTCATCGCTAATGCCAGTTTTGCATTAAAAAGTGTTCGGCACTATATAATCGCACAAGAAAATACTCTTCGTTTGAAGCCACGCCTCTGTTAGAGTTGTGTGCGACAAGCCCATATGATTGCTACGTACATCAGATCGGTGGCCAGTAAAACGCACACAGCTTTCTTGCATTTTACTCATCGCTAATGCCAGTTTTGCATTAAAAAGTGTTCGGCACTATATAATCGTACAAGAAAATACTCTTCGTTTGAAGCCACGCCTCTGTTAGAGTTGTGTGCGACAAGCCCATATGATTGCTACGTACATCAGCTCGGTGGCCAGTAAAACGCACACAGCTTTCTTGCATTTTACTCATCGCTAATGCCAGTTTTGCATTAAAAAGTGTTCGGCACTATATAATCGCACAAGAAAATACTCTTCGTTTGAAGCCACGCCTCTGTTAGAGTTGTGCACGACAAGCCCATATGATTGTTATGTACAACAGCTCGGTGGCCAGTAAAACGTACAAAGCTTTCTTGCATTTTACTCATCGCTAATACCAGTTTTACATTAAAAAGTGTTCGGCACTTTATAATCGCACGGTATATTGAAAACAATTATTTTATTCGAATAAATAAATATACAATGTGTTTGACTCCGTAAGTTAAAAATATATTTTTCAGGGACCCCATTTCATAACCTTTTCGCGGCTTCTAGCATCCAAAGGAACCCGATCCTGGACCTGGCGATTTGCTAATAGCTTAATCTGAATGTGCTTTAAAACATATATAAAATAAAGCTCGAAGAAATTAATGAAATAAAAATGGTCACCAGCTCTTAGAATATTTGTAAAGACAGTAAAACACAGACTTCTTGGACTTTCTAAATTTGTGGAGCTCTGTAAATCTGCTATTAAAAAAGTAAAACATTTAAAATAACAAAAATAAATACTACACTTTCAGTATTAATTACACAGGGTCACAAAAAGATGTAATTTATGAGATGATTGCTATTTAAACGTATTTTGGGCTGCTGACTGGACTGGAAACAGGGGGGCCGGGCCTCCCTTCACGGAAAGAAATTAGTGGGCTCTGCGCTATACATTATAAGATATTTGGTAACAGTGGCAAATTATAGTGATTTAAGCTATAGATTATAAGGCACACAATAACTAATAATGTTAAAAATAAATTGGAAACGATTATATATATTACAGAAACGATTATATTTATTACAGGCACTATTATAAATTTACAGAAATTTTATTATATTATAAAAATTATTAGCACGGACAATAATTAAATCTATTTAAGCTATAAATGCCATACTATTTGTTATATTTTATTATTCACTAAACAATTAAAGTATTTCATATAAATTTTTACACTGACTGCCATAATTGTAAGAGAAAGCCTTGTATTTATATAATAAGCGATTATAATTTGCTTGGTATGTGTGTTATAGCGCTCCTAGCTATAATTTTTTTTTTCCGTGTTGGAATATTGTCTATACTTTTAAATATTATAAAAGCTTCACAATTTTTAAATATATTTTTAGTTTTTTTTTTCAATTAAATTTATAACTTTTATGTATTTTTTTTACTTCAAAAAAAATTGTGTGGCACTAAATGGTATAAAATACATAAAGGTTTATAGCAACACTCCACTCTTACAATGGAGTGCAACTTTTGATATTTTCAGGAGTTTTAGGCCCTTTTTTATTTTTACAAAAAACGTGCCTCGTACAATAATTTTTTTTTGTGGCCCTTTATTATTTTTGCTATTATTAAAATAACATTTAAATGCTTTTCACTAGAGGCATGAGATTTGGTATGTATTATCCCATTAGTTAAGTCACTAACAATTTAACCAAAAAAGTTTGGAATTTTCTTTTTTTTGAAACATTCACGCCTAAATATTCTTGTTTTCAGAAGCCGGTCCTTCCCAAATCTCCCAAAATTAGAGAAAAAGTGGTAAAAGAAAAGGAAAAGGCAGGATCCGGTCCTTCCAGCCTTTCGGCGGCAGGACTACCGTCATCCCACAGGAGAGCTTCCGAGGGAGGTGCCAACTTGATGAAGACCCGAAATAATGATGCTTCATTATTGGCTGACATTGAGGCGAAAATCAATAAGTTGCTTTAAACTATTTTCCTATTAATATTAAAAAAATTAGAAGTTTAAGTTTGCTTTATTTAATTTAGCTGCGCTTTATTTACATTTATAAAAATTAATCTGCATTATTAAAAATCTCTGCACACAAATGATTACGTTCTGATTTTTGGTATCAAAAAATCGATTTGTTTTTGCTTTTTTATGCTTCTTTATATGTGTAGAATATGCTCCTAAAATATTTTGACGAAAATTCGTCTTCTTTAAAAAGTTATACATACTTTAAAACATACATATACTTTAATACATAAATAAAACTTTAAACGCGTTTTTCTCAAAATGCCGTTTTTCAAAACGGTTCCAGCGATTAAAAAAAATATTTAACATATTGACTTAAATTTTTTGGCAATTTGTCGAAAATCGTCTTTGTGAGTTAACTAATGTATAATTTTTTTTTTTTTTTCAGAAGTATGTTATTTAAATTTTATACCCCTTTTTACCCGTTTTTGGCCGGAAAAATGGATTTTTTTTGTTTTTTTTTCACTAATACACGTGGATTTTTTTTCTTTTGGAATTTTGACTAGTGTCGACATTAGTCAACTAAGGCCCGGTTGTACAAACCTCGCTCAAATTTGAACCTAGCTCAACTGTCATTTGTTTCAATGGTAAAGGAACTCTGCTCAAAGTTAAACCAGGTTTGTACAACCGGGCATAAGGGCCACTTGCACCAACTCTTATACTGGGATTATCTCGACTAAACTGAGTTTAAGTTAAAAATACTGTGTTCTGATTAGTTGACTCTCAATTTAAACCAAGTTTAAAATTAAAACATCGTTGGTGCAAGTCGTAGTGTTCTGTGGTGCAAGTGGCCCTAATGGACGTAATTTTTAACAAGACTGTTTTTGGTTTTTGTGTTTCAGACCAATGGGGGCGGAGCTATCGCTGGAACCGTCTGCCATGTTATTTTTGAGGTGTCCACTTCAGCGCGTGCCGCACATTTATTTATGACAGCAAAAAAATAAAAAATATTTTTTTTTGTGAACTTTAAGAGTTGCCTAATTAAAAAAAGTTTTTTACATAAAAATAATATAGGTTTTCGGAAAAAAAATCCAAAAATGGTAAATTTTTTGACACAAAAATCAGAAAATTATCAAAATTTTGAAATAGCCTTGTATTCGTGAAAAAAAAATAATTTGTTTTACTTATTTTTGCGTTTTATGACATTTTATGTCGAAAATAAGCGATTTCGAACATCTGTCCGGAAAATCTTGTGAGCACAATAACTTAAGAACGCTTTTAAGCTGGAGACTTGAAATTTGGCTACAAGTATGTTCTTTTTAAACTAGTGTTAATTTTTATGGTCTAAATTCGTATTAAGTTTCCATTTAATTTTTTGTAGAAATGTGGCATTTTGAAAGTGGATTTACCCAGTTTTAAGTTATAATTTATAAGTAATTCTTCAATCAATTTACAATTTACACTGTCATTGCACAGTGGAGACAGCCGGCTTGCGGTCGCTTTTAATCAGTGCTAAATTTAGGCTACGCTCATGAACAGCTCGCTAATCCCCGGGGTATGAATATAAGGCAGAGAAGTAAACATTAAAAAATATGTGTTTTGAATTTAAGCGTAAACTGTCACCTTTTAAAATATTTTATAATAAAAATCAAGAATTTTAAAATCAGCCATGTTTTGTGCTCCAATATACAGGGTGATCAGTAAATGCCATACTCCCTTAGGGCTCATTTCCGGACCAACCTTTATAGAAACTTTTTCATATTTTTGGATGTAGAATCGCCTCTTAAATTTTGGCATGCTAGTTATTGATCACCCTGTATACATGTACATAATATATTCAATAATATATTATGTTTATAAAATCCATAGTTAAAATTTAGAAAACTATAGTTTAACTATAGAGCTCTAATAGAGCTATTATAGAGCAATATCTTATGGACATTCAACCCGGAGTACGCATAAACAAAACTCCACCCGCCCCATATTAGGAGTTTTTTTTATGACCGAAATTTAGTGCCTTTGTCATTAAATTTTGATACAAAAGAAATTTTTTAAGATGGGGTAGGGTGGACTGTATTAATGCACACTCAGAGTTGAATTTTTATGAGATATTTTAACAGCTCTACCTATTATAGTTGTGTAACATGTAAATTTTGAATAAATATATAAGGTTTAAAATTGTATTTCATTAAAATCCCTTAGATCAGCCCTAAAAATTAATATTTTCTCATATTTATTTATTTATTTGTTGTTGTATTTAAATTACAGATCCATGGAGAGCCCCAAATAAGCTTTAGCTTGTGCTATATTAGTACAGATACTTTTTGAGAAAGGCAATAAGCCGTTTCAGGCACTAAAAAAACACCTTTTTGTAAATAAATAAATAAAAACTAGCATATATTTAATTAAAAAAAAAACTGAAAAAATAAATAAAAGACAATTTGGCATCAATATTTTTATTCTAGTTAAATATTTATTTCATAAATAAAAATTTACAATTTGTTGAGTTAAATTCTAAAATAGGATATTTGTACATTGTCTACCTAATTAAATAAAAATATATTATATAAAACACATTCACATTGGTAATAAAAGGTCTATGATTAACAAAGTTGATACTTTCATTACAATACCAGGGTCGGACAACAGCAATTTTAAATAATTTCTAATTTTTGGTAAGTTTGTTTAATGCATACCTATGCCAAATAAGATTTTATGACTGTATACTGACAACAGGAATTTTAAATTATTTCTAATTTTTGGTGAGTTTCTTTAATACATACCTATGCCGAATCAGATTATATGTCATATAATCTGATTCGGCATAGGTATGTATTAAAGAAACTTACCAAAAATTAGAAATTTAAAATTCCTGTTATCCGACCATGTTATTGTAATGAAAGTATCAACACTGATGATTAATCAAATTATGATAATAAAATATCAAAAGAAAATCATAAAAGATCAAATGGTAGTAAATTATATTTCCTTAGTTTTTTGTTAAATTCTAGTTAAAGGTTTACGTCACTGGTTAGTTCTAGATCACGAGATACTCCCTAGTAACAAAAATACCGTATTAATTGTTTTAGTCCACAGTCTAGCAACATTTCTTTTTCTTTTATTTTGAGACAGATTTTGTTTATAAATGCTTAAAAGGGATCAAAGTAAGTGTTTTTCACTCTGCTGATGATCTGGCATCACTACCCGAGTGGAAAACATTTACTTTGGCCCCTTCTAAATCAACAAAATATGTCCCAACACAAAAGTGTAGAGTCCGCGCGCGATAAGAATGGTACAGTGACGTCACTAAACACCGAATGCGCAGTAAGAGAAAACAGATTTTTTACACACACGCCCCTTAGCAACGGCGCGTTTTCCTTGGCAACAGTCGCTTGTTGGAAAAAAGCCGTTCACTCCGCCTAAAATGTTGTGCGCAGTGTCGTCATTAAGTTAATGACGTCGCTGTCCCATTCTTATCGCGCGCGGACTCTATCTAGATCCTGAACTATAGCTATAGTCATCTCAAACTGAAGATGTTCCACGTTCATAATACTTTAGGTCGCGATTTTTGGCACTTTAATTTTAAATAGGCCCATTTGTAAACATAATCTACAATATCTTCCATACAATTTTAAGTACAGTCAAATTCACAGCTATTCGCACTGACGCCATCACAAAATAGTCCTAAATACCGTCGTATTTTACATATGGATGGTAATATCATATTTACCATCCATTTTACCATGCTAATTTGCAATTACGGATTATTCAAAACAGAAAATTACTGTGAAAAATGGATAAAATACAAAATACGACGGTATTTAGGAATATTTTACGGCAACGTTAGTTCAAATACTGTGAATCTGACTCTACAACAGTTTTGCTATATCTTTAAAAAATAATTGGCGTAAATGTTGAGGTAAATGAAAAACGTCACACTTTACCTTAAGATTCTAGTGTATAGACCTGATTTTAAAAATACTTTTTTCATTTACAACTGTTTCTAGAAAATCATTTTCAGAAATGACCAATAATACGGTACCCTTGTGTAACAAGCCTTATGGGGAAATATCAAGTAAAGACACTCTAATGCTACTTTCCAAAAACATACTAAGAATATTCTACGAATATAGAACGAATTTTAGAACATTCTAAGAATGTTTTTAGCACAAAGTGTGCTACTGGGCACTAGATGAATACTTAATCATAGTGGTCTAACAGTTGTCAGACCAAATACGTCGCCTAGGAAATGTCGAAAGGTTTAGCGCGAAAAAAAATAACCGCGAAAATATATTTACCGTGAAACAATATCACAGCTAAATAAAAATCGCGGTAACATTAGCCGCGGAAAGTTTTGGCATCAAAGTACAATTACCGCGGAAAACAGTTATAGCGCATATCAAATTCCGCGTCTAATTATGAAGAGTTGTTTTTTCTGCTAAATTGTACTTGGTTTGGTTTGATTAAAAAATAACAATAATAAATAACTGTTATCATTGTAAAATTATGTTAAATAATAAAATGGGCAGTCATATTTTTGCGCGGTGGTATTCGTGGTAACAGTATGTGCGGTAAAAGTACATTTTTTGCGGTATTATTTTTTTTGCGGTATAATCTTTTCGCGCTAGAGTTTTTCGCAGTAAAAGTTCCGCGGTAAATTTTTCGACAAGATCTGCGGCGTTCGTCGTCTTGTATCGAGTTCTGTATATTATAACCTCGTGTCTCTGTTTTTTTTTTTCGCAAAATTAAAATAATCTAATCAAAATAGGAAACAGTCTTAAAAATGAAACTAATCACAAAATTACGCAGTTAGATCTTCTGGTGGCCTTTCTAGAGTGCAAGGCCTTAAGAATTCTTGCCCCCTTTCGTGTATCCATTTATTTGACACTGAAAAAAAAAGTTATTAAATTTTTAAGAGCAAAAAAAAATAAGCAGCTCAGTTTTAGTTCTTCTAGAAAATGTTATTTAAGAACCATTGAATTTAGGGTTATTTGTGATAAACACTCGGAAATGAAGTAAATAAAAACTTTATTGCACTACATCATCATGCCAACGTTTCACCTAATATTTAGGCTTCTTCAGGGCTAAATTATTAAATATGCATTAAAACAAACAAACCGATAAATGTTTAGATTGTGTTGCTTTAAATTTTGTTATTAATGACAAAGGCCCAGGCAGGTGTTAGTTAAAAACTGCCAAAATCAATCAAAAAATTATAATAAAAGCCTGTAAAAAAACATTTAAAACCAGCTGAACAGTTGCAAGCGCCTTGTCAAAACATCGGCACTATGCACTATTTTAAAACGTTATGAAATAGGAAGTCGTGTGAATAAACAACCAATCAATACACCTGCGTGTTGCATAATTTATTAAAGTTTGAAAGTCTGTATCTCCAAAACGTTAAATTTTAGCAAAAACTGTATATAATATTTTTTGTATGGCTTAGAAAGAGCTTTCATTTGAAATATATTTTTTTGAAATCGGTTTATAAATAAGTGAGTTATGCTAAAAAAAGATTTTTCTGCTAATATATCGAAAAAAATGTATTTTAGGAAAAAATTGTTTAAACCATTTTTGAGAGCAATTTAAAAAAATCTTTCATATAAGTACTAAATTAATAAAATACAATAATAATTAACTTAATTATAACCGAAAAACGCTAAAAATAGGAGTTTTGCCCCATTCTTACTCCCTTACCCCCAATCGTTTACCCCCAAAAACTAATCAGCTCTTCGAAATATGATAAGGAACAATATGCAAAAAACCGCTTGTCGATATCTTTTTTAGAAATGGAGTTATCGAGTTTACAGATAGACAGGCGGAAATACAGACAAACGGACGGAAGCAAATTCTTTTTACTGATTTCGACTCAGGAAGGTCAAAGATTTTGACTTTTCGGCGAAGATTTCAATACATCGGCACTTTTAGTAGTACTAAGTGTCGATGTAAAAAGCCTTAAAAGCTTTTTTACTTACCCCATTTAGATCCTGCTAAAACTGGACACGCCGCATGTCTGGTAAGTCTATCTCCGTCACCACTGGGGAATAAATTATACCAAAATGCAGCAGTTCCTTTTTTGGGCCAAAGGGCCGCACCAATCATGGGAAATACGGTAGCACCGCCCTGAGGAACATCACTCATCTGAAATTCAAATAATAATAATAATAATAACTAGATGAAACGTTGCACGCACCCTGTCAAAACATCGGTACTATTGTACACTAGAGCCATCTAGTTTGCAAATTTCAAACTAGATGTTTTGTTTGATTTTAAATTCTGTATCTTTAACACATTATATTCTAGCAAAAAACTGTATATAACATTTTTTATAGGGCTTAAAAAGAGCTTTTATTTAAATTATAATTTTTTGAAATCGGGTTATAAATATGTGAGATATGCTAAAAAAACCCTTTTACTGCTTTAAACGCCAATATCTCGAAAACAATGCGTTTTAAGAAAACGTTGTTTATAACATTTTTTGACCAATTTAAAATTATCTTTTATTAACCAAATACAATAATAATTGCCTTAATTATAAACAAAAAACGCTAAAAATAGGAGTTTTACCCCCTTACCCCCAAAATCTAATCAGCTCTGAGGAATACGATAAGAAACAATATGCAAAAAGTCGATATCTCATGTAGAAATGGAGTTAGAGAGTTTACACCCAGACAGACAGACAGACAGACAGACGGACGCAAAATTTTTTTTTACTGATTTCGACTCAGAATGCTCTAAATGGTCGAGAAATGTGAAACGTGGTCAAAGATTTTGACTTTTCGGCGAAGATTTCAATACATCGGCACTCTTAGTAGCACTAAGTGCCGATGTAATAATAGTAATGAATAAATACAAATTTGTGTGTATATGTATTGTATTTTATTGAATATGTTATATAAAAATTAGTTAAAATGAATGATACTTACATAAAATAGAACAGTGGCTATTCTGTTGCCCGTTCCTAAACTTTTGAAAGCATTTTTTTCGTCTCTCTGTAAAAACATATAACAATTCAGTACTTTACACATTTATAACTTAAGTTATTGTTATACTAATGCTATGGATTATATGAAAAAGATTATAATGAAAAAGTACATTAGTTAAAAAAAAAAAGTAGCACAAAATAATATTAAAATAAGTAAAATTAATAGAAAGTATCGAAAAATATATACCTTATAATTTTTGACCAGAATCTTGGTCCAGGAAAAAATTTCGTCACGTTTTTCACAAATACATGCATGTTATGCAACTGCAACATGCGAAGCAGTTGTATACTTATTAATGGGCTTGTACAGGGCGTACTCTGGTGGGTTTTGGTTTCGTTTTAATCACATTCTTATCAAAGTTATGGTTCTTTTAACAAGGGAATAGTCACATGGAAAGATGGTTACTTTGAATTCTGAACGGTCTTATCCGAAAAGGCTACATGTATGAACCACATGTAGCCTTTTCGGGATGCTTTGGTTACAGATTGGTTTTTATCATTAATGATGACGAAAAGTGTAACCAAAAAACTTAAAAAGAGCCTATATATATATATATATATTCAAAGCTATTTTAAAACACGATGGTTATCATAATAATTATTATTAATCATAAAATATTATGACTAAAGTATAACCAAAGCATGCGAAAAAGCCTTATGGTGGTTTGGACAGTGTAACCATAAGACTAAGAAGGGGATTCACAATAGATCTCAATGGTCGCAGTGATTTGAAAGGCAGTACCATGCCTCACAACCCCACTTATATTGTATTGTATTGTAAGACTAAATATTTAGTCGAGACATACGTATTTTGATTACAACAAATTATAAACACTGGTGTTTAAAACAGTTAGGAAAAAACTGTTTTTAATCAGAGATAAAATTTGATCCAAGCACGACACAGACTCAAAGGTTTAACACATTTAGTTTTTATTACATAACTACAAAGTGGGTAATTGTCTGATTTAACAGGATTCCAGGCCTTGCTTGTAGCTTACCCTGGAACTACCCTCTCTCAAACGAAAGACCTTTTGTGTGATCTGCGATGCGTCAGCTAATAATTTTCAAGCTAATTGCGGTTTTTGATGTTTTATGTAATAACTGTTTTCGAGACTGTTTCCATTAATAACTTTGACAGAAAATATTATCACTGAAATGGGAAGATTCTACATAATCGAGGAATATCCAATGATTATGCAAATAAATAAATAAATAATGTTTCAACCACATTGGGTAAATTTCACCAGCTATAATAGTGAGACCGTGATATATGTTACCCTTTAGCTGACTATTTGGTCATACCTTGACTACACATTAAATATTTAACGGTTTTGTATATTTGAAACCCCTCACAACGTGATATTGAATGCAAGTAGTTACAGTAAAAAATAACTTTATCCTGTTACTGTTACTGTACCAACTTCAATCACTAAAGTTGCTAGGTGTTCGGGACCCTGGGTTCCAAATATACAAAATCATTCAATATTCAATACTATAAAAAATCACCAAAGTATTTGAAATCATTAGATGAAAAACTAAGTAAGTGCGATCTGAGTTAAAGATATTTTAAATGAATTTACAGTGAGTGGTTTGTTATTTTTAACTAAATACAAATTAATAGGCAAAGAATATTAATAAAAAGCAAACAATTTTTAAGATCAAATAAAAATGACTTACCCTGGCGAAGTCGAAATGTGGCTCATAATGCCCGCCTATGCCGTAATTCACCACCTGCAGCTCTTCGGCGGTTTCCATCGTCAATCCCGTCATGTCGTTCACTCTTCGGGAGATATCGGCCACGTGTTTGTGTTCCTCGTTCTTCAGCCACGCAGATTTGCTGATTCGGTACTGAGCAACCTCGAGTTCACCAGTTTGGGAGTTCTGGACGGTTGCTCTTCTAAACTGAAACAAATAAAAAATAAAATTTATATATATCAGGACCCCAGAGGTAAACCATTTGGTTTAGAGTTAGACGATGCCTATGGCTATGGGTGGGCCTATGGGTGTTTGATTATGGAGAAGTATGTTTTTAATGGATGGGGGCTTTTTATACCTATTAGGAGAATGTTTTTGACGTTCTGATCCAAAGTAAGATTTTTGGATAGAGTAATGCCTAGATATTTAACATGGTTTTCCCAGTTTATGTTATTTATCTAAATGGACATGATTTGGCTGTTTAGATAATGATGACGCAATTTTTCGCAAAAATATATTTTATCAATTTTAACTAGGAATTTTACTTAATATTTGGCCAAACTTTAAAGGATGCAAAAATCGTAGTTTTTGCAAAATTTTTAAAACTAGTGTCAATGTTTAATAATAAATATTGCACTTACTCTTGGTAACGCCATCTTCTTCACAGTTTCAATTTCTTTATCCGTCATAACGTCATGGAATATAAAAAGATCGGGCTTTATGTAAGCCTGTTCAAGTTTAAACGGAGCAATTTTCAGGAACGGATTGTTGTTATTGACGTATCTGCACTTTAATTTGGATGCTATTTCTTGAGGTATCTCTATCTCTCCTCTGCACAACATTTCGTAGTGCTCACGGCCCTGCATATCCGGGTGAATGGGCAACTGAAAAAAAAATAGTATATTAAAGTTCTAGTTTCATAACATACGTTTTTAGCGCACGAGTACAAGTTTAGAAAACGAGCCGCTTGCGGCGAGACCCATCAAAAAATAATAAATTCTTACCCCATCGTTTTGAACTTCTTCGGACTCGTCGTCTCCTTTTATTTTGTGATCGCCCGATTTTTCCAACTCCTCTTCGTAATAAACCTTGTTGCCGAGGGCCCTTGAATGGGTCGGCCATATCTCCAACAGTTTATTTGTCAAATCTAAAGCTAGATGCACATTTCCTGAAAATAATTTAAAAATACCTATTTATTAATTTCTGATGATTGGAGGTCGGATTTTGGTACTCAGTTACCGGTATGCCCGGCAGGCCCGGCGCGGTCGTTTGGGTCTATTTTGGGAGGTAATAAATTTTGGGAGGTAACAAATTTTAGCCATCAACTAAGGTAGGTGGGGCGCTATTAAAATCCCTATTAGAAATTTAACGTTAGAATAACGTTTTTCTAATGTTAGAAAACTGTATAAAAGTACGTTATAAAATATGTGCAAATGTCCCGCTTTTTAACGTTAGAATCTAACGTTAGTTACAAACGTTAATCTAACGTTAGATTTTTAAGTTAGAAATACGTTATAAGTACGTTTAATTTAATATTTTTTCAATTATAGTACAGCGTTGCCAGACTTACTATAATTCTGACTTTTGGGAGATATTTTTTTAAACTTATTATAGAAATAATAAATAATTATTAAACCTAGGCACATAGCTGTCTGAAATGAGTATTTTCTACTATAGGTTACGTATTAATAATGGAAATTTAAAAAATATTTAAAGTTAGAATAAGGTTAAAAAAAAGGTTAGAATCTTATTAGGAAACTAACGTTAGATTTATGTATTTTACAACGTTTTTGTCAAACGTTAGTTTTAAAGGTTAGATTTATATATTTTATAACCTTTTTGTATAACGTTTGAGACTAAACATAACACTAATCTAATGTTATGTTAAGTTAGATTTATGTATTTTCTACCAGGGATAGTATAATACTGGTTACATCCCAACCCTTGTTTGGGTTGATTTTGTTCCAAAAAAAGTATTAGTTTGTTGCATTGATTCTTAATCAATGTTTGTTAGAAGTAGTATTTTCTTCATTTGTATGGTTCTACTATACTCAGGGCCGGTGGGGGGGATGGGGGGAGCCTCCCTCCCCACCTATCTCGAAATCTAAAAAGTTGCATATTTTATGGATTCAAATAAAAAAGTTGCATATTTCACGAAAGGGTTGGACCTTTTTTTTAGTCATTAACTAACTTTTTTGTCGGAGAAAAAAGTAAAAAATTGCATTTTTAGGCTAAAAAAAGTTGAATTTTTTGACCTCCCCCTTCACGAAATCTTCTTCGCTACGACTCTGACTAAACTTAAGTAACAATGTACTTTACTTTCCTTTACGGAACTAAATCCATGTTTTACAAGCTTTTAACTGTACTTTTGTGTGTTTTCATACTGCATAGACATTAAATATTATCTGTTTGATATCTCTTTGAACTAAATTGCTCTATTTTAATTATCCACAAGCTATGTCGGCTTGCAAAACACATTTCAGTCAGATCTTTAACCAATTTGATAGATTAATTCTGTTGTACTCTTCGTGGTCTTATGACTAAAAGAGTATTATACGATATTAGATAGTAGATGGCTGGATTAGGGTTATATATTACAAAACGTTTTTTTACTAAAACTGCCGACGTTTCGTTGGCTTTATTCCAACTTCTTCAAAAGGCACACTACAAGAAATGTAACAATTATGTTATAACTTTTCAACAATTCAAAGAGCCAGAAAGAAAACAATATAAGTTTAAAAATTCGTTAATAAAATAATAAAATATAATTTTTTTTCAAAATTTATAAAAAATAGAAGGGAAGATCCGAGAAACCCCATTTTTTTTAGTAATGTACTTTAATTGATAGAAACAATACCAATTTTGAAAAAATCGATTTATTAATGAAAAAGTTCGAGGGGGCTCCACTATTTTTTTAAAAATATATTAAAAATAGAAGGAAAAGTCCGGAAAATTTGAATAAAATCCTATAAACTCAAGATTTTTTAAAAAACATTAATCTGACTGATGAAAATATTCGTATCGGATTATGAAAAAAAAAATCCATTTAAAACTAAATATCTTGGGGCGCCAATTTTCAAAAAAAAAATATGAAAAGCAATAGAAAAAGCAAAAATTTTATTAATTTAAAATTTTTAGACAAGCTTACTTTGATTAATAGAAACTTCATACCAATTTTGAAAAAATCCATTAATAAACAAAAAAGTTAGAGGGGGCTGCGTTTTTGGACAAAAGTCGACAAATTTGACTTTTGAATTTCAAAAAAGTAAATAGGGCAAACGAATAAGGAATAGTTAGTTATATTAAAGCGTTTTTTTTTCTACAAGAGTTTAAACTAGAAAAAACCATATAATTTTTTCAATGCTTTTATAACTAAAATAAATACTAAACTTTTGAATAAGCAATAATTTAAGTTATGTTTTGAAATAAAATAATTAAAAGAAGTATAAACTAACAAAATATTATATTTAATTAATAAAACTTTTTCATTCTTACGATTTGTGTACTTTTAAATTAGCAAAATTTCCACTTTCAATGTAAAATAATTTTGCATAACGCTACACTGTAGCAACTGCATGTAAAATAATGTAAAAATACATGAATTTACATAGTACGGAATATTAAATTTACTATTCTGGACTACGCATAAGTCATGAATTTATGTAAAAGAATGTAAAATAAAGTAAAATAATGTAAAATACTGAAAAATAATGTAAAATAATGTAATATAATGTAAAACAATGTAAAAGAATGTAAAAGAATGTAAAATAATGTAAAAGAATGTAAAATAATGTAAAAAATATATATTTACATTGATTTACATATTTTTACATGGTTTTACCATGTCGGGCTATGTTTTATTTTTAGACGCGCGTGGGCTTTGGGCAATAACCAAGGAGGCGTCGCATCATAAGACGGACCGTTTAATATTGTTATTGTTAGAGAGATAGCGACGCATGCTGCTAGGTTAAAGTGTTAAAAGTGTAAAAAAGGTAAATATTATTTATGTACGATATTTAAATGCTTTATTTGTGGCCTAAAATTTACGTTCATTATAAATTACAATCTTTATCAACCAATAGATCTTTAAAGAAAGATGTAAGCAGTTTATACTCGTATTAAGGGTGCAAATCGTTTGGTTTATTAAACCAAATAAACTTTACTATACGATATTTCAAAAAAGCTTTGACACAGAGACTTGTAATTTGGAACAAGCATTTTCTAAGTAGTAAATATTTTTATTCAAATTTCAAGTCCAAACCATTCTGGACTGTAATTTTTAGCGTTCCGGTCTATGCAAAATATTACCATTCTGGACTAAGTAATTTTACCGTTCCGGTCTATGCAAAATATTACCATTACGGACTATGTAATTTTTACCATTCCGGTCTATGACAACATATTACCATTTACGGACTATGTAATTTAATGTAATTTATTTTTACCGTGTACCGATTACATAACTTTTTTAATTATAAAGCATTATAAGAATAATTTAAATAGTACAATACAAAAAACTAACAAAAAATCCAGTACTTATTGTATTTTACCCTAGACGATTTTTGTCAAAAGCTTAACCCAACTTGTCAAAATAGTATAATGTTAAAATTTACGATTTAAATGCCTCCTTTGATAAAACCTTTTTAAAAAAAATCGGCAGTGCAAAGAGTTTATTATATAATGCCAAGCATTACATATCTGCAAGACATGTTTTATTAAAATGGTTGTAGTTATTACACTGCAAGCAATTACATGAAGCATTTAAGTTAATAGAGAAGAATTATTACACAAACAAGTCTTATCTTTGAACATTACCTATACCATGTTTTCGTTGTTAGATCTAAATCTTTTTAAATCTATATTTTACGAAAGATATTAAACTTTTTAACTAACTTGAGTACTATTTGATACACATAGTAACTTCAGTTCGGGGCCAGATCCTATATTGGGTGTTACAAGAAAGCAGGTAAAGACCGCTCTCGATGATTGGGCTTATACCAAGCTAGAGGAGCAATGGAGGGCGGTCGACGGTTGCCGGCAAGCTAGGGACTTCCTGGCTGGCCCAAGCAAATCAAAGACCGACTGGTTGCTGGAAAACGGAAGAACTGGACTCAGACAACTTGTAGGGGTCCTCACGGGCCACTGCAAGCTAAGGAAGCACCTGGCAACAATGCGGATTGTAAAGAGTCCGCTATTCCCAGAGTGCGGAGAGGATAAAACATCCTCTCATTACTTAGCCGAGTGTGTCAGATACGACAGGATCAGGTTGCAAGTCTTTGAAACTCAAAGACTCAACCAAGATGAACTAAGAGATCTCCCCTGGGCCAATATCCTGACCTTTATTGAAAGGACGGGCAGGTTCAAGGAGGACTCAAATTAGTAAATGGCTGGGATTGCCTGGGGTGACAAAAAGGGCCAGAAATGGCCTAGTTGTCCGGCTTTGGCCAACCCAAAAATTTACTACTACTAACTTCAGTTCGGCATATTAAGTATTAATTTCATGAACTATGGATACATTCAAAAAAGTTGTAGCTGGGTTTATAGTGGCCCTAATTCGAGGCATTGATATATGCCAAATAATAATAATAATTATTAATTATAATAATAATAATTAATAATAATAATAATTATTATTATTATTATTATTTAAATAATTTTTTATTAAATTGATTAATTGATTAACCTTCAACCTGTCTAGGATGTAATGTAACAATAGAATATGTACATCATTATTAATATTAAACAAAGAAGCGACATTCTAAAACACTGACACATTGCATTGAGTTATTAATTATTACATTAATTAACAAACCGTGAAGATTCACAGTGGATGCCAAGTAACGCAACAACAGAAAAAAAAAATTAGAAATAAGAAAAAATAAAAAATAATTTTAAAAAAAAATAGTTTTTTTTTCAACTTTTTTTTTTTTAATTATTTTTTCTTAATTTTTTATTTTTTTTAATGATAGTTTTTTAAATTTTTTTAAAATTTTAACCCTCCATAACTTTTTTGTTTTTAGGGGGATTCTTTTCAAAAACAATAGAAGCTTTTTCTGAAAACTTCGAGTAGATCGGATAATTCGTTCTTGAGTTATTGTGTAAAACAAAAATCATGACAGACGGACAATTTCGTATTTTCTTAATTTTTCATGAAACAAATTTGTACCATCGTTTTCATAATAAACGCTTACACCTAAAAATGTTACAGATTATATTGAACTTTATCAAGGTCTCTTTGACGTTTATTTGTCAAATATTATTATGACATTACTTGTCAAAATAATTCACATTAGTTATGCCGCAGCTTACAAATTATCAAAAATGTATTATAACAGCAAGAATAAATGACGGGATAAGTGTACGTGAAATAGCCACTGAATTAAATGTTGCAAACAGCACTATAATGCGAGCAAAGAAAAAACTTGAGGAAACTGGACAGATTAGCAGAAAGCGGGGTTCTGTTCGAAGTAGAATGAGTAGTGCAGAAGATATGCAATTAATGAATTATCTGCGGGAAAACCCTTTCCATACCGGAGTCAGAGCGAGGGAAGAAACTAACTTTCCTGGGTCATAATGCTGAAGAATTACGACAGGCCATCCTTGAGGCTTGGCACGCAAAAATTACACCAAATTACACAAACCAACTGTTAGAATTACAAAGAAGATTTTTTTATTTTTGATATCTTAAAATAAGTCACTCTTGATGATGTTTTTTTTTCTTTATATTTTTGAAGACACTATTTTGAAGAAAAAAACATTATCCCATGAACCGTAAGAGTTGTACAAAAAGCGCTTAGTGTTTTGTGAGTTTAAAATCAAGCAGGGCAAGTTATAAAGAGTGACTTTTTTTGAGATCAAATCAAAAATAAAAAATAAATTCCTCTTTGTAACTCTATCTGGAGACATACTGTATAAATATCATTTATAATAAAATTTGTTAACCTTTTTGCTTATAAGCATATATGCTTAAAGACAGTTATAGGACTTGCACTATATAATATAGACTGTACTTTAACCTTACTTAATTATTACGGAAAATGTCAGTGTCTATCTTAGTAAAGTACATGTACCACAACTAAAAATTTAATTGTTGGGGTACCTCAGGGTTCTGTGATGTGAGCGTTTTCTATGAAAATGATGGTATCCAAGAATTTTTTGTCTAGGATGTATTTTGGCGATTTTGGGAAATTCGAAACTACCGTATAATACTATTCTAGCGCTAAGCCCTGTGAATAGTACAATTATACTATTATTATAATTATTTAATAAATATATATTTGGAAATTTCAAATTGGTATATTATAATGTGTAAAGGCCATATATGTCTAAATATATTGAAACAAATATGGTTATTTATGTTAGTGACATATTTGGCCAAGGATGCAATATTATATGCAAACCGATGCATCGCAAACTGTAAAATGTAATACAGTAAAATAACTAAAATTAAATACACATATGCACAGTGAATTGACTGAAAATTTTCAAGACTGCAATTTAATAGTAAATATAATGTATTTTTTTACAGTTAGTGCCGAGGTTTTAAGCATTAAAAGCCAGAATTTTACGGTGCAGGCCGAGGGGCATAATAGTTATTTATGGTACTAGTAGGTAAAGTAAGATATTGCCCATGAGAAAATTAACCTGCGAGGCGTCAGCCAATCAGGTTAATTTTCGAGAGGGCAATATCGGTTTATCCATGAGTGCCATACAAGGTTTTATCCAATAAATAGCTTAGGAATTCATAATTTTATCAAAAATATTAATGACATTTACAAGAAAATAATTTGACAAGTGACAGTTGAGTGGGTAAAATAAATAATTATCCACTCAATAAAGTAAAATCCACGCGAGGGTTATTATTGAGTTTATATATTTAAAATAAAGCTGGTAATTGTCTTATTATCTGTATGTATTGGATAAATATTTTTATACTAGTTGACAACTAGTAGTTGTATTAACAAAATTTAAAGAAATAAGAATACGTAATCTGGAAATCCATATTTGGTTGTAATGTAATAAGAATAATGTTAAATGTGCGATAATTTAATACCACCATATTATATCACAAGTAAAGATTAAGCATTAAAAATCAGGGTCATTTATGATAATACAGTGTTTATGTTTCCAAATAAAATTTGATAATTTATTTAGTATGCATTCGGGAAATATTTTATTACCACGTTTAGTCATTTATTTACAATGTTTTTTTTTATTTTTTTTATTTTACAACTAATTAAAAAATGTTTTTTTATTTTGTTAAAAAAAACCTTTTTTAAAGAAATATTTTTCGAAAACAAACAATTTTTTTTTATTATTTAAAAAAAAAATTAATTATAATTTTTGCTTGCCCCTGGTAAATGAATACCAGTGTTTACAAGCAAATTAAAGTGTGTCAGAGGCATTTACACGCAATGGCCCTTAAATAAGCTGTCATATTACCTTGTTTGTACGTCGAAAACGCCAAATACTCCAGTATATCACCCCGATCAACCGTGACGTTGGCCTCCCTGCCCAGTCTGGCTTCCGCTTCCCGCATCCACAGCTGAGTATGATAAAAATCTCCGTTGTTGTACGACTGTCTGCCCAACTCAAAACAGTCCGCAGCGCTGAGCTCGGCGCTGTATTTTACTCCGTTCAGCTCGCCGCGGGCCAGTGAGGAGGTGTCCAAACGGTAGGTGTCTTGAAGTCTGGTTAGAGCCACCGCGGCCCCGTTTAGGTCCTCGTCTGTGGGGAACTTCATGTTGTCTTTGTAGTATGTGATGTTTTGCATGAAATCTGAAAAAAAAAACACATTTACAGATAACTTTATATTGATATATTTTTTTATTCGATTGATTCTAAAAGAGACACTTTTTGTTCATGTTTTACGGGCGAAAAGTTGAACTTTGTGGCCCTAGGACCAAAAAGTTTTTTTCGCCCGCTAACTAAAACTTATTTTTAAGTTTTTTAAAAGAAGATGCTTTACCTTTACTGTAATATTTATAAATAAATATGACCTTTAGGTCACTTTTGGTCTTTTGGTCTAACTGTTCTTTTTAACCAGATAGTTATTATAAACATTTCATACAAAATAAAAATATATTTTAACTGATTAATCTGTATTCATCCACTAACATAAATTAAAAACACAAAATTTCAATTGTAAAATCAATTTCAATATTTATAATATTCATAGAACGGTTCAGAAGTATTACTATTTTCATAACAGACACATTTTAACAGAAATTAATCACCAAGCTATATCTTTTTTAATTTGAAAATTAAACCGCACGCAAAAGAAACGATTCAATTGTTTTTTTAGCGATTTGATTGGATAACAATTTGTCATGGATAACTAGATAAGGGAGCGTTCAAGTATTACGTAACGCAAAATTTGGACATTTTTTGTCTGACTCGTACCCCGTCTCGCAAACCAGCTTTCTCCTGTGTACCGGGTGTCCCAACTCTATTTACCCCACGATTTTCTCGAAAACTTAAAGAGAGAATTAAATTCTGCGAAAAACATCTTAAATTAGACAACTTAATTAAGTTTAAACCATCTTTTAGCATATATTTGATACTTTCAGCTCTCAAAATTTGGGCAGGGGGCACGGGGGGACGACCCCCTTTCCATTTAAAAAAATGTCCCCCTTAAATGTAGAGGATAGAAAATCTATTCATACACTGTAAAAACTGAATGTAAAATAATGTAAAAATAACTAAGTACATTTACTATACTGGACTATGCATGAATTTGTCTAAAAATGTGTAAAAAGATTTAATTTTGTGTAAAAGAATGTAAAATATGCAAAATATTACCATTATGGACTATGCAATTTTTAACGTACGGCAACATATTACCATTTACGAACTATGTAATTTATTTTTACCGTGTAGAGACAACGTGATAAAAAGCAAGGCAAGAATTTTTTTAGAATTAAAACTGGCTATTTTTTATTAATTAAATTGACTCTTTATACTGATATTGGATAAAATCAAGATTAAATCATTTTGCATTTGGGAGGACAGTCGCGACTTGTAATTTAAAAGGTATGCAGGGGTGTGCAGAGAGTGCGAATTCTACGTTTAAGTGTATACTAAATATATGGATTATCTGTATAGTATGCAATGATTATTATGTTGCGATATTTTTATCGGCATGTCGCGACAGTAAAATAAATTGAAAACTTTTTTTACCGGAAAAAACTTATTTCGCAACAATAGAAATTTTATATAAAACAAATTAGGTGCTCAATTAATCATAATTGTATTGTTGATTTAACAATTTTATGCACTTTATTCTCAATACATTTGTTAGCAGCTTTGCAGCAGAGGATTATCATTCATTTACCCCAAAAAAAGAAAGATAAAATAACTTTTTAAAATGTCTGTCTGTCTATCCGTCAGTCTGTCACGTTTTCCGAACTATAACTCAAGAAAGAATAATTCGAGCTGTGGGGGACTAAACATTTAAAAAAAAATAGTGGAAGACAAACAAACGATCAAGTGTTTCTTTTCAGGAATAATAAGGTTTATTAACAAGATCACTCGTACCAAATTTGAAAATGATCCCAAAAAAAAATAAACTAAACTTTTAAAAAAAACTTGTAAAAAAAATTTAAAAAAGAAATAGAAGGAAAAGTGCGATTAACGTCTTTTTCTCAGGAAAAAAAAATACTTTTATTAATAGGATCAATCTCACTAATTGTAAAAAAAATCGCTCAAAAACAAAAACGATATAGGGGGCGCCACATAAAAATTAAAAACAATTTAAGCTAAAAATTCGCCAGGAAAATATTACTTGCAACTGCGAGGAGTATACTTACTATAAAGTGCAAAGCAATATTTATCTTCACTGCTTCTTTTATATATCACTGCAATTGCATTGTTGTAAAATAAATCGAAATTTCACAGAAAATGGAGCGACTATTTTTATGTGTCGCTTTAAATAATTGTCTGTTTGTTTGGATGTTTGTTTGTTCAGTTTTATACAGTTTTAATTATATAGAACTATTTGTTGGTTATTTAATTAACAATTATTTCATTTTAATATGTAGGTTTCATCTGTAATTGTATTAAAAATTATTACTTTTTGTTTAGTGAACAATGCAGAGAGACAAATATATCCGGGTGAGTTATTTGCCACAATTGTGGCAAATCACTGCATAAATTATTAGTTCTTACCTACTGGTTTCATATAATATACTGTTACATGTTTAATTTTATTTAACATAGTGTTTTAAAGTTAAATTCACAGTTATTCAGACTAAATTCATCCCAAAATAATACCTTAACTATTATCGAGATTATTGTTTATTTTAAAGGCGCCTTTTCACGGAGCAATTTGTACGCAAGTTTGGTGATATGCAATTTTGTTGCAAGAATAATTCAGTCCCTGCGCAAATTTGATGCTATTTTCGAGCCATCAAATTATTAGAACAAGTTCTATTTTTCGACGATTTTCATGCAAGATTTATAGTTATTTTACTAATATAGTAGCAACTGGACATGTTATAATTATTATTAATTATAATAGGTCGGTCTGTCTAACTAAGAAGCTTCATTAAAAAAGCAAATGTTAGGTTATGTTTTTGTCAAGAAATGCAGAGACACGTCAAAATTGTCTGGTTGGCAGCATTGTTTAACTTGCAATAGATAGCGTCAAACTTGCGTATAACTTGCTCCGTGAAAAGGCAAATGAATATGTAATTGTCCTCATGCTATATCTGGCAGCAAACTTGCATAGCACCAAACTTGCGTATAAATTGCTCCGTAAAAAGGCGCCTTTAAAGTAAAAAAAATCAAAGGTGATAAATCAGGAAACCTTGCTGACCGGTCATATACTGAAGACCTCCGGATAGATATTTTTCCCGGATATTTGCCTGTCTGGCATTTAATTTAAAATAACATTATTTATTAATCTGTCAGATAAAGTACCAGATAAATAACTATCCGTACGTAAGATATTAGATCTAAATAACTCCAATAATTATTTCTGTGACTTGGTTCTAAAAAGGTCAATGTCAATTTGTCAATAGCAGCGTTTTCAAAATATTACTTTAGAGTTGACGTGAAAACGCTGCTTTTGACAAACTGACATTGCAATGGCCCTTTAGAACCAAGCCATAGATTTAAATAAGAGTTAATAATTTTAGTTAAATATAAACTTGTTAACTTATTTACAAAACAGGCTTTTCTTCGCGCGAAATAAATACAAAATATCGTAAATTATTTTTTTTTTCTATTTTGCGACTCTTATAAGCTCATAATCACACGCATTTTGCGTGTTCTTATAGGACCATAAGAGGTCTCTACTTTTTTTTTCTTTTGGGTTGGCAACAAACAAAAGCCTTTCGCTTGAAGTTTTCCGTGCAAATGTCAACGTCACTTTAAAGTTTAATTTACTATAAAATTTTGTGTTTACGTTATTTTTTATCGTGTTAAAATTGTGGCTTGGTTGTGGCGGTGAAAAAGAGAAGAAATGACTATAAAATATATCAAAATATCATTTGTTCTTAGAATTTTAAACTGTAATGCCAACCCGAAACAAAAATCTCTAAATCAGTAATCAATTTAAATGTAAGTTTTATAAAATTTTAGAGCAAAATAGAAAAAATTGTATAAAGCACTCGTTTCATAGCACGTTTTTAGCGCACTAGTACTTTAGAAAACTCGCCTTAAGAGGCTCGTTTTCTAAACTTGTACTCGTGCGCTAAAAACGTATGTTATGAAACTAGTACTTTAATATACTATTTGAAAATAAAAATTGAAATTGAAACTGAGACTAAGATTATATGAAAACGCGTTTAGAGCAATACTTTATACGATTGAGGGACGTGGATACCCTATAAAAAATATCATATTGAAACGTATTGAAACACATAGACCCATTTTGAAATAGGTACTCATTGAATGGTGTTTCAATAAGTTTCAATGCGGTACTTTTTATAGAACAGGAATAGTTGATAAAAAAAACTGTGAAACAGTTAAAATATTTTAAACATAAAATACATACGTATACACGTAGCACAAACGGATTACCGGCTTACAACCAATATTCGTAGATCTGATATTCTGCCCTTCAAATCAAGAAAGTTGCATCTGCATATTTGTTGTTTAGAGAAAATCGAATGAATAAATCTCTTAAAATACAGGGTGATCCGTTACTGCCATGCCAAAATTTAAGAGGTGATTCTACATTCAAAAATATGAAAAAAAGTTTCTATAAACGTTGGTCCGGAAATGAGCCCTAAGGGAGCAATGGCCCTTCGAAGATGACATATTGAATGGGGAACAAAAAAAAGCACCAATAAAATTTTAATGATGCAGGGTGATTCTTAATTTAAAACTGAGCAAAAAAGTATTCTTCACCAAAACACCTAAATATTATTAAAGGAGTAATAGCCTTTTAAAAAGTAACGTTTTTAGTGGCACAAAATGTAACTTCCTTTTAATGGATTTTTTTTTTTTTGAAAACGGTTGCTCCTACAGTATTACACTATATGACATTATGTATTTTTACTCAAGAAATCCACATAAAAAAAAAACAAAAAAAGTACAGATAACAAAGTTTGGGGCAAAAATGTGTTAAACCTAATACATTTTTCTAGGGACGCCTCTGGATAAATTCAAAAAAATAAATTAACTAACTAGTATATATGCAAAAGCTCGTCGCTCTAGCTTAAAGGGTACCAGAGTTATTAATTAAAAACCTTATTTTTATGTTTTGGTGAAGAATACTTTTTTGCTCAGTTTTAAATTAAGAATCACCCTGCAGCATTAAAATTTTATTGATGCTTTTTTTTTGTTCCCCATTTAATATGTCATGTTCGAAGGGCCGTAGGTCCCTTAGGGCTCATTTGCGGATCAACATTTATAGAAACTTCTTTTTGATAATTTGGATTTAGATTTACCTTTTAAATTTTGGCAAGGCACTTATTGATCACCCTGTATAATATACGTTTTTTTTTTTGTAGAATAAGACTTAAAGTAAGGTGCAAAGAAACTAAGAAGTTTAAAACTCAAGATGTCAGATAAGACCTTCTTGCTTGGCACGGCAGTATTATAAGATTATAATAGTGTTAGGTTTGAGTAATTGCATCTTTTTAATCACTATTACAAGACTAATCGTGCAATTATCTAGTCACCTTTGCTAATGTCAGAAACCATCAAGGACTCCACTTGTTTCCAGTCCGTCGTTAACCTTTTCACCAGCGTGTACGCGTTGATGGGATTGGCTAGGTACAATTGGACATCCTCTGTGGCCTTATTGTGTTGCTGATGGTAGATTTGCGCGTATCTATAACAATAAATAAACTGAAAATGGCACGGTTCCACCGCACTTACTTTCTCGTAAAACGGTTTGGAAAATGTTTAAGGTTTTGGTTGTTTTGTTATTTGTATGTCAAAAAAGTCAAATATCGAGTTAATGTTATGTTAAGTTATGTTAAATTATGTATTATGTTAAATTGCAATAAATGTACACGGGCTGATATTTTAAAGGGTAGTAGTGGATAGTAACAGAACACTCCTGTGGGTTTTTCACCGGGTGATTTGCGTAAGGGGTGTCCGCTATCTTGAATTTTAGGGTTGAGTGCTGTTATCTCGCTAAATATGCGTCTCACAATAAAAATGCATATAACCAATTTTGTTAAAAAAAAAATTGCAACAATTTTTGTTTGGATCATTTTTTTAATATACCTATTAATAACAATAAATATTCAAAAATTGTCATGTTGGGGGTGAAATTGGTTTTTTCGATTTTTCAGCCAAATTATTCATTGAAAGATATAGCAAACTTGTAGCTCTTGAAATTATCTATGAGTATTATGCTGAGGCTATAGGTGGCGCCACATATAGTTTTCTACCACTTAAAAAACTTTTAAATCCAATATATTGAATAAAGTGTGATGACTTCATAAAACAAGAAAGACTTCATAGTCTTTTTTAGGAATTACGTAAACTGAACAGTACTGTTCAGTCGCTATAGGGACTATAGTTAGCTTGCTAATTTGATGTACATCATCGGATTAGTATGGATTTTCTATGCATGTGGAAAATTCCTTTCACTGGATAAGAGCAGATATGTGGGGGGAGTAATGGCAATGCCCTCTATACAATTAACCAACTCCGCCTCCAGCCTTGTAGGGGTTAATTTTCTCAGGGGATTTCATAAATAACTATAATTGGAGAGATTTATAAATTATTAGACGTACGGAGTACGATCCTGTTTCTTTGAATCTTCTAAGAACATTCTTAGTTAAACAAGCCACTATCTTAGAATGTTCCATCTTTTTTTTAAGAAACTTTTAAGAAGGTTTTCTCATAATAAAAGGGGTATCTAATTAATGTCTTTAAACGTTCTAAGAAGATTCTTGGAATAATAATGCACATTCTTAGAATGTGATAACATTCCCAATCATATATTTTAACCCATTAAGGACGGCTGACGTACCGGTACGGTTTCCACAACCGACATTGAGGGCCGTGTGCCGTACATGTACTACTTCCTATGAAACAGCTTCGGACAGCTGCCGTCCTACACAGAAGCGCGCGAGAAGCTTGAAGCTTATTTGGGGCTCTACATGACTCTGTACACTTGAATCTACACAATAAAAAATAATAAAGAAAGTCGGTTCGTCCTTAATGGGTTAAGAAGGTTCTAAGAACTAATTTGTGCTGTGTGGGAAATAAATATCACCCGATATATCTTCATAATAAAAATATCAGAATTAATTAGAATGTACAGAGAAAAAATAAGAAACGATCTAATAGGTATTTAATTTCAAGTTCTCTAAAATGTCAAAAGTTGCTTAATGTTTAAACAATTTTAGTACTTTTTGTTTAACAAATATAATTCCTTATACATCCTATCCATACAATTGGAAACTATTACTTAATTTAATTAATTGTAATAAATCAATAAAATAAATGTGCAATCATTTGGGAGGATTGATGTAGTGGACTACCGCGTCGTACTTGACGAGTTTACTACCCAAAATAGCGTGAGTTCGAGTCTCACCGGCGCCGATTTGCCTTTTTCAGTTAATTAATAATTTAAATTTGGCGAAGGCGTAAGTGAAGCGGACACTTATGGGAGGCATAGCGTAGTGGCTAGCGCGTATGTATAGCAAGTCTACTATCGTGAGTTCGATTCTCACTGGCGCCGATTTGCCTTTTTCAGTTAATTAATAATTGAAATTTGGCGAAGGCGCTAAGTGAAACGGACATTCCCTAGAAACTGGTTCGAAAGTCAGTATAAGCCGGTGGTTCCCTCTACTACTAGCCCACACAAGTCCTGGACTTAGGGGATGCTTGATTAAGTAGAATAGTACGAGGTTAAACAAACAAACAAACAAAACTCCCTATAAATTGGTTCGAAAGTCAATTAAAGCCGGTGGTTCCCTCTACTACTAGCCCACACAAGTCCTGGACTTAGGGGATGCTTAACTAAGTAGAATAGTACAAGGTTAAACAAAATGTAATTTTGATGACCTATTTATTTATCGACACCTACTTTATATGTATTTTACATCATATAATTGTTTGTAATGTAATATATGACTCTAATATGATGTAAAATACCTATTATTACATGAAGTAGGACTCAGGACGACAATAAAAAAGGGCGCCTTTTTTTAAGAAAATATATATAAAAAAGTCGGCTTTAAAAAGTCCAAATGTCAAAAAAACATTACTGATTAAAGGACATACTTATTCCAATTTTCGGTTATAGTTTTTAATAATAACTGAGTTACCTTTTTAAAAGGTCGACCTTTTGTTCTTCTGCCTTGACATAATTTTCTAGAGTGTTAATCAGCAGTCCCTCTGTGACTAGAAGTTCCTCAAGGTCGGCCATCGCCGTGTAGACCTCGCATTTTGCGTAGTTGGCTAGGAAAAGGACGATAAACGCCACTGATCCGATCATCATAGTGTTTTGGAAACCTGAAACAAAAATAAAATAATAAATAAATTAAAAAAATAACGAGGGGTTTATTTATTGAAAAAAAGGTGTACAAGGATTGTGAGAATCAAAGGATTGTGGAAGATTGTCAAAAGGATTGTAAAAAATTTTAATGAAGATTGTTAAAGATCGTAGGAAGATTTCAGATGATTGTGGAAGAAAGTAGATGATTGTGGGGGATTGTAGATGATTATGGAATAATAAATTGTCAAGGATTGTAGAATATCGTTGGATAGGTGTACAAGGATTGTCCAATAAATAAACCCCTCAAAAAATAAGCAAGATTTTTACTTTTTGCAAAAAAAATCTTTCTCGGGTGAGAAAGAGGTTATGCACCTAAAAATTTTATTTTTTTTTTTTAAGAACACTATTTAAAAGTTAACCTGTAAAACCCCAACTTAGTGACCTCCGGGGGTTTCGAATATTATTCATGTACACCCCGGGTCAAGATATTCGTTTCATTATTGGTACAAATTTAAACCTTTAGGGTTGCAATGGTAGAAAGTTTTATTGCCCATATAATGGCCATAGACCAGGAGCGGATCCAGAATTTTGATTTGTGGGGCGCAAGTTCTGTTCGGTTTTACCTATCTTCCAGAAAATTTGTTCAAAACAAAAAAATGATAACATTTTAGTTCATTATTCATGTAATACTTGAATTTGAATGCTTAGCTATTTATCTGTCTTGAAAAAAATTAAGAAATAAAAACACACTGCCTCTATTGCCCCCTGGATCCGCGACTGCCATAGACAGATCGATAGACAGCCTTTATAAAAAAAAAAAAAAATTAAATTTTAGTTAGATAATACTTTTTACATAAAAATTATCACCCAACCAACATCAAGCGAGTTATCACAAAAAATAATAATTTTAAGTTTCTTAACCATTTCTCAAATAACCCCCCTACTACAGACACCGAGATTTTAAGGAAGTTAACAGATTTTTTAATGGAAATAGCTAAATTAGGCATTTTTTGTCCAAAAATAGCACGTCAAGAACCTGGGGCTTCTGATGACACTCACCCCCACCGCTTTGGCTACGGCCCTGACCCCAATTTTTGAAGGGAGCCCTGGAGGCAATAAAAAATGCATACATAGAAAAAACGGATTCCTTGAACCAAGGACACGTGTCTTTGGATATGTTAAAAGCCATATTCTCTTGTTTCAAGGCTGGTATTTTCTTGAAACAAGAGAATATGGTTTTGAATATATCCAAAGACACGTGTCCTTGGTTCAAGGAATTCGTTTTTTCTATGTAATTGGCGCCACCATTGAAAACTTCAGGGGACTAAAGATGATATTTCTAGTTGAAAAATAAGCTTAACACCTAGTATTTTAATAATAATAACCTCTGATTCTAGCTTAATATGTTTTCTTACATAAATAAATAAAAACCTAAGTAAGTCCTGATTGTCTACTTAACTATGAACATTACTAAAGAAGCGCTGATATAATAGCCAATTTCTGTTAAGTAACATAAAAACCTCTTTGTGCTAATGTCAAACCGCCTTAATTACTTGGGTTCGCCACGGAAGAACATCGTTAACTCACGTTCGTAAATGGCGAAAAAGACGATATTTATTTAAATGAGGATAATATGGGTTAGAAACTGTATTAGATTTCTCTTTTTGTTATATCCTAATAGAGTGATTCTGCGATAAGTACCTACAAATGGGGTTTTTAAGGTTGCTGAAAGAGAATTTGATAATAAAAAAGTTCTATCCGCACTCCCTAAGAGGCGGGGGGGTAATTTTCGTCAAAAATTGGTATATTTTTAAGGTTGCTAAAAGTAACCCAGGTAGCAAGGGATGTTATATTACAAGAAATTAACATCACTTTTGGGTGTATTTTTAAACTAAATCATAACATCACATAATATTGAAAAATAACATGTATTTAACATCACATTTGCAACGTAACACGTGAGACGTGTCCAAACCTAGCGAAATGTGAATATATCGCATGTCACATATTAACGTGGCTTTCACGTGAATGTCATGTTATTTTGCTTCTCACCGATGTTCGAAGCAAAAAAATCGATATAAGATGATGTTGATAGAGTAAATTATTATAAGGAAATTGTATACACATTATACGATTTCCAATGGATAGGGGGCTCTGCCGGG
>OY294047.1:45005239-45043866 GCA_958510825.1 Brachypterus glaber
AAAGAAAACGTTGATTTAAGTAAAGCAAATATTGATTTAGAAATAATAGATGTAAGTAAACAAAATATAAATTCAAGAAATAGTGAAAACATTAAAAGTAAATCAAATATCGATATAGAAATAATAGATGTAAGTACACAAAATTTAAATTCAAAAATTAGCCAAAACCTGAAAAATTTAAATTTAAAAAATAGTGAAGTCATTAAAAAAGTTGGTGAAGATAGTAAAAAAACGAACACGAAAAAAATAAAAGAAAAAAGTCCCACGCGAGTAACTATTAAGGATAAAAATAGTATTATTTATAAATCAGATAGAAAAATAGAAAAAGAAAATTTAAAACAGACTGATGATACAAAAATTGAAGAACATTTTCCCAAGACTGATGCTTATGAAACTAAAAATGAAGATCATGAAACTCCACCCGTGAACATACAATGGCGTGAAGATATGGAAGCAACCGAACATCTTGAAAATATTTTAAATGACAGTTCTAATGAAATTACAGAAGCCACTCGATTACAGCATATAGATGAAAGTATATCAGATGTACTTAATAAATTTACAGTAAAAGGTAACCGCCTTAGGGGCTGTCCATATATTACGTAACGCAATTTTTCAAAAAAATTGATCCCCTCCTCCCCCCCTGTGTAACAAACTGTCACATTTACCAACACCCCCCATCCCCCCTGTGTAGAGCGTAACAATATAAAAATTTGTATTTTTTTTTCTAACATATCTTGATACAGAATTCCGCATAATGCAAGACGGTAAAAAGGCAGTGTAAAAATGATACATATTTATTATAATAATACATATAGCACTTAATGTACTTAAACGAAAAAATCACTCAAACTTTAAAAAAATATTCATAATCAATATCACACAGGGAAAAAATATTAGGTACCTCTTTTTACACTGAGTGTAAAAATCATCGCCGATGATTAATCGGCAAGATCACGCAAGAACAGGGCCGTAAGATTTTTTTTTAATATCAATGTCAACAGTTTTTTACTGATTACAATATTATTTAAATATGCATAGTTTCGTCAATTTTTGTGTGAAAAGGGGAATTATGGGCCACTAAATAGTAATTTATGTTGAAATAAAAATACATCTGCCAAGCTTAGGAAATAAACATTAAATTTATTAAATTCCATTATGTAACGTTTACCTAGACCGCCTCCCCTCCCCCCCTGTCACAAACTGTAACAATTTCTCTGACCCCCTCCCCCCCTAGGCGCGTTACGTTATATATGGACTTTTCTCGCAAAAGTGTGTTGCATTTTTAAGACTCTTTTGGCTTGTCCAAAAACGAATTTTGTGAAACGCAAATCGTTTTAAACTTCAAAAAATCGTTTTTCGGTTATTTTCACTAATCAAATCTGTAGGTATATGTTGACTGGTAACTTATACAAACTCCAAATAATTATTCCCATTAGTTTATAAGCAGTACCCGGCATATTTCCAGTTGTAGTCCAGTCTTCAGGTCACGATTCACTCACCGCAGTAATGAGAAGAATCCAGCGCATGCGCACTGATTTTCTTATTTCTGTTTTGACGTATGCCAAAAAATATTTTAAGGTTATGTAACATTCTTTTGCAGAATTTTTCAAAAATATCTACTTTTTTCTTTGCGAGCTAACAGTTTTTTTTAATTGGCTAAAAGTACTCGCTTTTAATAGTATTTTAGTAAAAAAAATTGCGGAATATTCATTAATAAACATTTGATTCTTAAAATATATCGCCTTCTAAATTCTGAAATATCGTATCTGAAAAATGCTACCCATTAAAAAAAACACCAAACCAGCTAACTACTAAACCAAACCATCATTAACGTAAACCAACGCCTCCCATTAAAAAAAAACACCAAACCAGCAAACTACCAAACCAAACCATTGTTAACGTAAACCAACGCCTCCCATTAAAAAAAAACACCAAACCAGCAAACTACCAAACCAAACCATTGTTAACGTAAACCAACGCCCCCATTAAAAATATCAAACAGAAATTCGTGAGTATTTTAACAATCTTTTGCTATATATTCTAACAAAAAAACTGGATTTTCCGCACCTAATTATATTCAAGACAATAAGTTTTAGTAATAAAACCAGAAATCAGTGCAAAAATATAGTTCATTTTTGGTCAATAAAAGAGCCTGGAAATAATTCAGGGAGTTTTGATTTTCGCTTCATTGGGTAGGGTTAATGGCCGCAAATAAAAAAAGAATTTTGCGACGTTAAACTCGATTTGGAACTGTTATTTTTTAACGTGTTTTTCACAAAAAACGGATTTTTAAAATATTTCTTAAACGTTACACTATACGTTTTTAGATTTTTATTTTTTTTATTTCGAAAAACCAAAATTGTTCTTTATCGTCGGTTAGGCATGCCCCTTAGAACATTTTGGGTGAAAATTTAAAAAAAAATCTATCTGGCACTTTCTTTTTAATTTACGTAAAATTATTTTTTTTTTAAATAATTTACACATTTGTGCCCCATTAGTTATCTCGAGTAAACCGATTTTCGATTGAATCACCATTGTATTAAGCAGAAAAAAACCTTCCTAACCAAGTTATAAAGAAAAATATAAAACCCTACAGTGTAACGTTTAAGGTGGTGCCGTGAATTAGCTATAAGTCGTACAAAAAAATACATGACACAAAAAATGTTGGAGATTTGGTCCTCTTTATTTTCATATCAAACGTTTTTTGTCCTAGGAGGCACCGATCTTGAGATATTTTTAAAAATCCGTTTTTTTTGTGAAAAATACGTTAAAAAAATGACAGTTCCAAATCGAGTTCAATGTCGCAAAATTGTTTATTTGCGGTCTTAAACCCTACCCAATAAACCAAAAATCTAAACTCCCTGAATTATTTCCAGGTAAAGCCTCTTTTATTAACTTGAAGACTGGACTATAACTAGAAATACGCCGGGTACTGTATATAAGTAACGTCGAGTTACGTTATAATAAAATAATTACTTGGAGTTTGTATAAGTCATCATATTCAAACTCGGTCTTTTTAGATATCAGATTTTTTTATGACTAATATTTTTGTTAGGTAGAAGAACAAAAGGAAAAACTGTAGTCACAGAAAAGCCCATTGTCGAATCTAGTATAACAGAAGAAATTAATAGGGAATCACAAAGCCAATCAGAAATAGGTGTGTATTTTTTATAATTTCATCACATCATTCTGTCATAACCTACTATAGTTATATATTTATATGTAAACAAACTTGCTACCTAGCTTGCTACAATTTTTATTGCAGTAGTACATGTACAGTTGGACCCACAAAAAACGCAAGATTTAAATAGGCTAAAATGTCAATTTTACTAATTATTTTATAGTTTAAAATTTTAAAAAATAGGTTAGATTAATTTGACAATTAATTGTCATTTTATTCAAAGTTTATTACAGAAAATGCATGCGAATAATGTCGAATGTTAAAAAAATAATAATAAATAATAAACGGAAATAACATTTAGAATATTTAATCAAATCAAAAATTAAAACACAATATTTATTAAATCTTATGAAAAAATAAAAATTTGAACTCTACTAACCAAACATATAATTTATGAAAATTATGATTTTCGTTTAAAAAAAGGTTTTTCTGGAGGTTTTTTTTCGCTTTTTTAATCTTGGAACTATCGATGCGGCAACGAGTGATGGTTTTTGACCCAGGAAAATTTGTATTCTTTATAGCATGCACCGATTCTTGTAAATGGTATTCTCTCAAATAATTAAGTAAATTTTCATCCTGTATTTCATTTGATATCTTCTTTCTTTCCGAGTCTGCACGCCCTTTCCTCCCCCATCTAATTTTTCTTCGATCTTAACATTTTATTCTTTTTTCTATGATCTTAACACAACTCTCCGAAACACTAATAACCTTGCCACAATTAAAGGTCTCTATAGAGATCACTAGCCACAATCACTTTCTTACATCCTGCTTCCAATATACTAATAGTTTGAGATTTCTTAACATTTTTTAACGCATTTCTAATTACTTTATAATTTATTATTCCATCAATCTATTTTCTAATCATCGTACAGAGTAAAGTCTAAAAACGTTTTCTTAATAAGCGTGCAGAGTTGACTCTTGGTACTGAAGAGGGCCAGCAGCCCGAAACTGTCAGTCTACCAATATCACTCTGTACGATGATTAGAAAGTAGATTGATGGAATAATAAATTAATATTTTTATAATTTTGTTTAAAATTAAAAATTTCTGTCCTTACTTTATAATTATTATAAGTAATTTTGACAAATATTGTCAACATGACAACGGCTTTGTTTGTATTGTAATTATTGAATTTACGCAACTAAATTTTCAATCTTTTTTTTTCGGATTCAACTGTACTGAACAACCGTTGGGCGCCACCTTTTGTTTAGGTTGTTAAAGCTAATAAAAGATATTTAATACTTTTCTATTTTAGTTCATATAGAAGAACCAAACATAATAGAGGATGATATGGATATAGAAGAACAAGACTTTCTAGAAGAGTTTATTGATATGTCAACTATAACAAATAAATACTCTGCAATTGATCCTACTCCAAGTAAATCTGTAAAAATGCATTTAACTGAAGAAAACCAAGAAGATACAGTTGAGCCGGAACTGGATGTGTCTCAAGAAACTGGAGATGATCCAGAAATGGATGTATCTCAAGAAACTGAAGATGAAAAAAATGAACCAATAATGGATTTAACTGAAGAAATGGAAGAAGAACAAGAAGGAACATTTGTTAAAATGACTGAACCGACTATAATTGAACCGTTAATTGCAAGCACAGTTCACGCTAATGTGGAAATGGAGGGAAAATTTTACTGTGGTTTGTGTGATGTTACATTCCATTTTAAAAACGAATATCTTACGCATTGTATTGATGTTCATAACCTCATTTTACATTTAGATGATAACGTCGAAAACCCTTCGTTAACACCAGGAATCGTAGAAGAAATAGACTTAACGGGTGATTTAAGTCCTAGAAACGAGCCTGATGAAAATGGTTCAAACTTCAGTAATGAATCATTCTTTGTAGCAGAAGACAGTTTACAAGTGTCTAAAGCAGAAAGCTCCAACAACAAAGTATTAAAAAAGGGATGCGTAAACAACAAAAAGCGCAAAAGACGCAAAATTCACACAGAACCAGAAAAATCAATAGTATTCGAGAAGGTGATATTTTGTGATAAATGTAGCATTAGCTTCGATTTGACACTCGACTATATCGCACATTGCAAAAAAGTTCACAATATAAAGCCGAAAAAACTATATTACTGTCATTTATGCGGCATGAGGTTTATAGGGCTCGAAAATCATCAGCAACATTACAAAAATCATATTTCACGAAATGAGATGAATTCAAAACGTAATACGTGCAGGTTTTGCCCAAACCAGTTTATCCAGAAATCCTCTTTAGCAGCACACGAACGGTCTCATATTTATTCTACTGTTAATCATGGATGCGATAATTGTTATGAGTAAGTTTTAGTTAGTTCTGTTTTCACACGCTTTTATTCAGTTTACTTTCTTGTTCGTTAGTTTGTTGGTTTAAATCACAACTTGTGTTTGATATTCCACCCACTTCCCATACAACTAGAAATTTTAAATGCGGCATAGTAATGTATTACCGCTGACAATACATTATAAAAAAACAAGCCTCAGAAAAAAGATTTCCCCTAGCGGAAATTTGAATCACTAAAAAAAATACGCGCCCCTCGCCGGCGCGCCCGAAGCAGGGACGTCGTGCAAAGGCCGGCACTGCAACAACCTACTGTCATTTCACAATGTGTATTAACATATTATTGCAAAACATGATCCATATAAACTGATCGAAAAAAGATAAGGATATTGTCAAGTGAAAAGTTTTAGTGCCTTATAGACGGCAAACTATAAAGAAATTGCACTGCTCTACTACAGAATTTTCACAATCAATGAGAAAATCCCTACCAAAATGTCATATAGCTGCTATTTCGCCACCAATTTGTACAGTTATACTTAGTTTTAATAACTATTTTAAATTTTCAACAGTCAGTGCGAATGCCACCATACCAATATATGCTCAATGATGATCGCAAAAAAACGTGAAATAGCAGCTATATGACATTTTGGTAGGGATTTTTTCTCATTGATTAGTAGAGAAGTGAAATTTCTTTATAGATATTGTTAAGAATGGTGCTTTCTCTAGGAAAAAAAATTTTGGGAAAAAAATCATAAAATGTCCATATTCTCTAATCATTTCTAAAAAACAAATAAATTTTATTCAATACATACAGATAATAAGACAATTACCAGCTTTATTTTAAATAGATAAACTCAATAATAACCCCCGCGTGGCTTTTACTTTATTGAGTGGATAATTATTTATTTTACCCACTCAACTGTCAATTGTCAAATTATTTTCTTGTAAATGTCATTAAAATTTTTAATAAAAATATAAATTCCTAAGCTATTTATTGGATAAAACTCATGGGTAAACCGATATTGCCCTCTCGAAAATTAACCTGCTTGGCTGACGCCTCGCAGGTTAATTTTCTCCTGGGCAATATCTTACTTTACCCACTAGTACCATAAATAACTATAATCAATTCAAAAATATTTATATTCGGGATTTCACAATATGTTTTCCTTAATGTAACAAAAGAGAAATTATTTTTGAAAACTGAAAGTTAATTAATAAAGAGTAATTCTGCCTCTGTTGGCTATAACCGCTTGAACTCGCCGAGGCATACATTAAATTAAGCGATTTAACTGATCTTGGTCCAAGACATCTCATAAATCCGGAAGAACTTGCTAGTTTCCTTACGTCATGAAAATGTGGTGGACGACCAATTACTGCTCTACCAAGCATGTCCCAGATATGTTCAATACATTTAAAGGAGATAATGAGACAGCGGCGGGCCATTTTTTGTTTTTTCGATTATTTTTCTCAGAGAAACCAAAATATCCTTAACTTTTTTCCATCAGTTTAGGTATATTTACGGTTTATTTTAGGTTTAATGAAAGTGAAAAAACAGAAGAAGAATTAGCAGAATTAACTTGCAAAACATGTCAGACTCAGAATAAATGCAAGTTTCAGCTTCAAATTCATATGAAAATTCACCACTTTCCTCAAGTTATCAATACTGCAACTAAAGAAGAAGTAAAGCAACCTGAACCAGCAGCTGAACCAGTAGCTAAGCCAGTAACTCAAAAAGTAGCCCAAACTAAAGTTGAAAGGGAAGAAAGCTCACTTGAAGTCAACCTAAAACCGTTTTATTGCATATATTGTGATAAGCGTTTCACTTCCAGCCATATGAAGAAGTACCATGAAGAAGTTCATGAAAATCAGAGAAAATATCCATGCCAATTATGCAACAAGCGCTTTAACAATATGGGACTTGTAAGGTAAGTAATTAAAAATTGTATTTGAACGCTTCTATTCTAAAATAATGTTTGTTAAACCTCGTACTATTCTACTTAATTAAGCATCCCCTAAGTCCAGGACTTGTGTGGGCTAGTAGTAGAGGGAACCACCGGCTTTAACTGACTTTCGAACCAGTATACAGGGTTATTCAGAAAATAATTTCGACAAATTTAAGGTGATTCTACGTTAAATAATATGAAAAAAAGTTCCTATAAAGGTTGGTTTGGAAATGAGCCCTAGCGAAGCTGCGGCCCTTCAAAGATGAACATATTGAATGGGGGACAAAAAAAGCACCAATAAAATTTTAATGCTGCAGGACGATTCTTCATTTAAAACTAAGCAAAAAAAAACTATTCTTCACCAAAACACCTATATTTAATATTAAAGGAGTAATAGCCTTTTAAAAAGTAACATTTTTAGTGGCACAAAATTTTACTTCCTCTTAATTGCATTTTTTTTAAAAACTCCTACAGTGTTACACTATATGACATTTTTTATGTATTTTTACTGAAGGAATCTATATTTGTTACAAAAAAATAAAAAAAAAAATATGCATATGCAAAACTTTTTTTTCATATTTTTTAACGTGGGATCACCTCTTAAATTGCTCGAGCTTATTCTGAATAACCCTGTATATGGAGTGTCCGCTTCACCCATCGCCTTCGCCAAATTTCAATTATTAATTAACTTAAAATAGCTTATCTACTTTTTTCCCGACTACAGCAACGCGGAAGGAAGGTTATGTTTTTAACATTTAACTACTGGGTTCATAATAATAGAGGCGTCAGAAGATTTGTCTTGATCACGCAAGTGACATATAAAATACCATGTTTTGACAATATTAGTAGTTATTATCAGGAGTGTAACAGAAAGTCAATGAAATCTGCAAGTTTTTAGTATCAGTTCTGTATCATACAGCCCATTATAAATTTAAAAATGGCATTTTATTCACCCACGTTTCGGGTTCCTCAATCTTTATATAAAATTACAGGTTTCGAAAATATTGATCATTACCATCAGGAAAATCACAGTAATATACAGTCTTATTATGAATTCGGTATCATACGGTCCGTATTAAATTTAAAAATTTAAAAACTCCTACATATTTAAACTTTCAGGAGTCATCTTAAACAAATTCATAAAAGAAAATCGTCCAATACAAGAAGAAGAAAAAGAGCTGCATTTAAAACAACGCTGGCTGACACGGATGATGAACAGTAATCAAATAATAGGGTGCCCTAATGTGACGTTTTCTATCAAAATCAAGAAGTTACGTAAGAAAAAGTTTAAAAGAACTGTCGCGCACAATGTAAATTAGTATGTGACTGAAAATAAAAACTGGTGCTAGTTCTGAAAAAATACAGAAAATAATTCTAGCGTTTCCATAGATGAAAATTGGTCTATTTTTCTAATCCAGTATTATACAAGTCTCTTTGAGTCTCCTTAAACAATTTAATCTATGTGCTCTAAAAAAGGCCTTACCCAGAAATGAAATCTTCAAACTTTACATACCTTAGCCTGCAGTTAATGGTACAAAAATACAATATCTGAAATTTAAAATACATCGATCCAGAAATAACCGAGATTTGAAATTATTGCCCACATCTTTCTTATTCCTAGACCAATTTAATTGAAATTTGAACCGATCCAGTTAAAATTTGTAGGTATTAAGTATACGGACGATTTTGGCATAAAATATAAATGGATATAGAACAATGACGTCATATTCCGTCAATTTTCCTGGGCCATATTTAAAAAGCAAAAACGCATTTGTATGTTTTTTTTTTTCAGAACTGGTATTAGATTTTTTACTCTATCAACGTTCCTATGTTTTTATTCGCCTCGATTCTACACGACGCACACAGGTAAAAAATACCAAAAATGCGGAAAAAAATCATGAAGCGTCGAAAGTTGAATATTTATAAACCTTATAGTGTCCTCTAAATGATGTCTATACATTTTTTTGAAAATGTTTGCGGTCTTGCTTAAAATATTAAATTTAAGTGGCACACTGCATACCGGGTGGGACATTTAAACGGTTAAAAGTCGATATCTCAGAAACCGTACAAGATATTTTTTTGAAATTTGGTATTAAGCTTCAATACCAAGGGGGACACCTTTTTATCAAAGCTGATTTTTTTTTTCAACCACACCCTTAGGCGGAAGTAACTTAAAATTTTTAAATGGAATGAGGGTGTTTTTATTCAGATTCAAATTCAGTATAAAAAATTACATAATTGACCAAAAAAGTTTTTTTTTAACCTCAAATAAGGCTGTTAAAAAAAACAAAAATAAAAAACGCCATTTAAAAATATTTAATAATTTGAATATTTTAGTAGTTTTCTATTGTTTAAGTTAATTCATTGTTTTAAACCTAAAAATATACAAAAGAAATCAAATCTGAGTTTTTTCCAAAAATTTAAATTTTTTTACCTGACGCGTCCGGACGCGTCATGATGGGTCCGGACATGGAGATAATACCTTTCTATGATTTAATACCCCATATTTGTACTAAATTTTAAAATTTTAAAAATACAGCCCTAAAAAAAATTGTAAGATATTGTATATTCAATGTGCCACTTAAAGTTTATTTTTTAAGCAAGACCGCAAACATTTTAAAAAAAATGTATATACATCATTCAGAGAGAGATATAAGGTTTATAAATATTCAACTTTCGACGCTTCATGATTTTTTTCCGCTTTTTTGGTATTTTTTACCTGCGTGCGACGTGTTTAATTTGAAGTTCAAATTTTGAACTAAAAGTACGAAGTACTACTCGTGTATCACTGCTTTTTGAGCAGCATTACTTTTTAAACATTTTTGTTTGTTATTTATATTTATTTAGACATGGTGGACTGTCTAAAACTAATCAGTTAATTTCTGGCGTTATCACAAGAGGTATCGATATAAATTTTTTCCATGCATACTAGACCAATAAAGCTATAACTTCATAAAAATAAAAGTCCTCCACTACCTTTTTTTTACAGGTACAGCCATACATACCAAATAAAAGTTAGTCAAAAACGCGAAAATTTAAAAGCCTATTAATTTCACTTTATTAATATATTTTTTTAAATAGCCTTAATTTTTAACTATCTTAATTAAAACCTTTTTATTGAAACAGAAAGAATTTTTTAAAATTATACCATAATTTAATTCCGATTTTTTACTTAAAAATTAAGGGCGCAGGCGCATTATTTTTATTATTATTATTATTATTAACAGGATTTTTGTTTTTATGCACATATAGCTTTATTGGTCTAGTATGCATGAAAAAAAAAATCATATCAATACCTCTTGTGATAACGCCAGAAATCATCTGATTAGTTTTATACGGCCCACCCTGTATATTTATGTTTGTCAACTGAAAAAGATTACCTAGTGGCTTCATATATTTAGTTTTCTTCTTTTTTATTTTTATTGATAAGCGATACATACAGCCTGTTCCAGAACTCGCGTACCGAAATTTGAGGGTATATTAAAAACCCTCTGGAAAATATGAAAAAAATTTCAAAAAAAATCCATCTTCGTTCAATTCAAAAATAAGAACGCTTTAAGTGGACCAATACTGTTGCTGATTATAAATTACCCTTAAAGGTTGAATTTGTAGCTATGGAAGCAAATTTAATTATTGCAGGTACATATTCTGTAGTTTGACATGGTGATTAATGTGACATAAATATTTATTAATGTCATAAAAAAATATCAAAACTTTCAAGATGTTTACTTCAGAAGAGTATTGCGAAATGCTAATTTTATATGGCGAGTGTGGCCGGAGTGCTTCAGCTACATCTGTAGAATATTCTATTCGTTTTCCCAATAGAGAACATCCTAGCAGAAATGTTATTTTAAGATTGGTGCAAAGGGCAAGAAATTCTGGAAATTTAACTCCAAACAAAAAAGAGATTGGAGGCGCTCCGCGAACTGCAAGAACTGTTGAAGAAGCTGTCATTCAGTCTTTTGAAGAATAACCTGAAACAAGCCTTAGTATCGTGGCTAGAAATCTTGATATGTCTAAGACCTCTGTTCAACGAATTCTAAAAGATGAAAAAATGCAACCCTTTCATTACACTCGAGTACAATGCTTGACACCGGAGGACTATCCTTTACGAGTCGAATTTTGCACATGGCTGTTGCAGAAACATCAAGAAAATGAAAACTTTGTAAAAAGCATTCTTTTTACGGATGAGTCTGGGTTTCAAAGAGATGTTTTTTTTAATTCAAGGAATTCTCATGTTTGGAGACAGGAAAATCCCCATGCCTTCAGGCAAGGAAATCCCCAACAAAGGTTTTCCTTGAATATTTGGGCCGGAATATTGGGAGATGCTATAGTAAGTTATTTTGAGAAATAAACCACCATAAAATGCTTAAAATATTTGTTTTTAGGTTGGACCCCATAAGTTTCCTGGCAGATTGAATGGCGAAACCTACACTAACTTCTTAAGGGATGAAGTGGAAAATCTTATTGATGACATCCCACTTCAAAGGTTGGCAAATGTGGATAACATCTGGTTTCAACATGATGGCTGTCCAGTGCATTTCTCAGAAACGCAAGAAGCCAACTCGACATCAGTTTTCCAAACAGTTGGATAGGCCGTGGGGGTCCCAGAAGGTGGCCTCCTAGATCCCCTGATCTCACTCCAATGGACTTCTTTTTATGGGGCCATGTAAAAAATTTAGTGTGTAGAAATATGCCAGACACTGTAGAAGAACTAGGAGACCGAATACATGAAGCGCTTGAGTCAGTAACTCCAAATATGATTATTAATGCCAGGAGAAGTCTGTTAAAAAGAGCTGCTTTATGTGTTCAAGTTGGTGGAGGTCATTTTGAACATATTCTTTAGCATGCTTCATACATTGAACGCGAGTTTGCTAAAAATAATGCGTTTCTTCATCTTTTAGAGTTCATTAAACACAGGACAGACATATCAAGATTTCTTGCCACGATACTAATGCTTGTTCCAGATTATTCTTCAAAAGTCTAAATGACAGCTTCTTTATTATCAACAGTTTTTGCATTTCGCGAAGTGTCTCCAACCACTTTTCTGTTTGCGTTTAAACTTCCAAAATTCCTTGCCCTCTGCACCAATCTTAAAATTACATTCTAGCTAGAATGTTCTCTTTTCGGAACACCGATAAAAATTTTTCCTATGTTCATTACTTTGAAATAAATAAATAAAATTCAGTTATTGTATTTTTATTTTATTAATTTGTATTAAGAATTTATAGCCAGTAAATCAATTAAAAGATCTGAGTTTCTAATAAAAAAAACACTACATTCAGCGCGCCGAATGGAGTTGCAGCGGCAGTTTGTTGCTGCCGTCTAAGACGGGTATCATAAAACCACCGCCGGATGGAGTGACCCTATAAAAATAGAATATTTGATAGCCTCTGTCGGTTTTGTCAAAATATAATAACCTAAAAAGATTCTAAAGTCGAAAGTCTTAAACAATGCACGAGCCAACCATTAAAATGCAACCATAGTTACTAATAAGTAGGGAAAAACTAATTTTTAGGTAATTTAACATCAGCAACAGGATTGGTCAGATTAAATAGCTTCCTTTTTAATTAGTATTGAAGATGGATTTTTTTTTTAATTTTTTTCATATTTTCCAGAGGGTTTTTAATATACCCTCAAATTTCGGTACGCGAGTTCTGGAACAGGCTGTATAATGCATAATATAATATATACATTTTATATATACATTATAAAATATATACATATTATGTAAAATAATGACTAAAATACTGCATATTTGATAGAATAAACTGAAAAAATTAAAAAATGCAGCATAAATATATTTTAAAGCCTTTTTATCGCACAATAAATAGCCACAACGTTACCTTTTTCTGTGGCTGGTCAAATTTACCAAAATATGTTTTTAAATTTTATATTTATTGGTCTATAAGATATTATACATCACAGTAAATAATCTTTACTAAAGATATTTAATATATTTGAAAGAAAAATCTCTGGGGGGTTAAATAAGTAAATTAAATTTTTTAAAATAAGGTTTTTTGAGGTTATCTCCAAAACTAATCGGATGAGGTGCTGTTTTAACCTCAAATTAGGATTCAGCGCCTTAAAATACATAGGAATGCAATGATCTCCGAAAAAAAAATCCGGAACTTTTTTTCTTTTTGTGTGGCTGTGTAATTTTAATTACTTAACTCCCTATTTTTTTCTCCCAAATATATTAATTTTAAAAAGATATTTACTTTATTATTTGATATAGTTCTTTCCACGAAATTATACTGTTATACACCAAAAATGGACAAGATTTTATTAAAATATATATTTAATCCAAATTCTCTACAGCGTAGTATTTTTATTGTTGTATATATACAGTGCGGTCCAAAAGTCACCCCGTTCAGGGTTAGTAGAAAATATAACACAGGATTACCTACTCCATTTTGCCCCCCCCCCAAATTTTGTCAAGCCCCCCCAAATCAAACTATAGTGTAAAAATTACGCATATATTTTTTACATATATATATAGGGGGCTCAAGCCCCCCCAAAATTTGAACCTGGTTACGCCTATGAAAGGCACAAGAATTTAAAACAAAAACCAAACAAACAATATAGCGCGTGCATCTGACAACAATGCAGCGACATTTGCATACGTCATCAAAAGTCCCGTCCAACCTCACTTCCCCCTCACGTATTACCTGCACGAGTATGCCACCCTCTGTGTTATATTTTCTACGAACCCTGATCCACGGTTAAGTTTTTATTGATTTCACCAAGGCCTTTGATACTAGTAATTATAAAACGGCCCATACACGCTCGAACATGCTTGGCTCGGGCTCAATTCCGAATTGAACATGCTCGTGCGGTTTTCAATGGCCAAGATTCGCACATCTTTAATTGTTTACTTGAACTGTAGGCATTGAAAATGTCTTATGTCTTTATTTTTTTTATAAAATATTTATGTATTTTTTTTGTTGTATTGACTTATCACTTTGTGATCTTTGGACAAATAAAGGATTATTATTATTGTTATGATTACATTGACGATTGCGATATTAACAAGAAATTTTTATTCTTACATAATGGTACCATCATTTTCATAGAAAACGCTCACATCACAGAACCCTGAGGTACCCCAACATTTTAAATTTTTAGTTGTGGTATATGTACTTTACTAAGATTGACACTGACATTTTCCGTAATAATTAAGTAAGGTTAAAGTACAGTCTATATTATATAGTGCAAGTCCTATAACTGTCTTTAAGCATATATGCTTATAAGCAAAAAGGTTAACAAATTTTATTATAAATCATTTTTATACAGTATGTCTCCAGATAGAGTTACAAAGAGGAATTTATTTTTTATTTTTGATTTGATCTCAAAAAAAGTCACTCTTTATAACTTGCCCTGCTTGATTTTAAACTCACAAAACACTAAGCGCTTTTTGTACAACTCTTACGGTTCATGGGATAATGTTTTTTTCTTCAAAATAGTGTCTTCAAAAATATAAAGAAAAAAAAACATCATCAAGAGTGACTTATTTTAAGATATCAAAAATAAAAAAATCTTCTTTGTAATTCTAACAGTTGGTTTGTGTAATTTGGTGTAATTTTTGCGTGCCAAGCCTCAAGGATGGGCTGTCGTAATTCTTCAACATTATGACCCAGGAAAGTTAGTTTCTTCCCTCGCTCTGACTCCGGTATGGAAAGGGTTTTCCCGCAGATAATTCATTAATTGCATATCTTCTGCACTACTCATTCTACTTCGAACAGAACCCCGCTTTCTGCTAATCTGTCCAGTTTCCTCAAGTTTTTTCTTTGCTCGCATTATAGTGCTGTTTGCAACATTTAATTCAGTGGCTATTTCACGTACACTTATCCCGTCATTTATTCTTGCTGTTATAATACATTTTTGATAATTTGTAAGCTGCGGCATAACTAATGTGAATTATTTTGACAAGTAATGTCATAATAATATTTGACAAATAAATGTCAAAGAGACCTTGATAAAGTTCAATATAATCTGTAACATATTTAGGTGTAAGCGTTTATTATGAAAACGATGGTAAAGCATATGGTCTGTGGCCTATAAAAAATCCCAACAAAAATCGTGACAAAATCGTGAGAAAAACCCCAACAAAAATCGTGACAATTGTGACAAAATCGTGAGGAAAATTCCAACAAAACGTAATAATTGTGATAAAATCGTGAGGAAAATCTCAACAAAAATCGTGATAATTGTGACAAAAATTCATGGTTTTCGAGCCATAAGACATTTCCAATGTCAAAATCGTCCCTCAAGACAATAAAAAATGTATGTTGCACATTGTGCAATGCACAACGTGCATGAACCGGCATTATGGTCACTTTCGCAGCGAAAGTTTCGCTCTGCCTTCCAGTTTAAACGTGATCCAGTTTACTAAAAATTTGTAAATGATTTTTTATTGATTTGACTAAGGCTTTTGACATTATAAGTCACAAATAATCATAAGCTTGTCCTAATTTATTGTTAATGGAAATTGATTGATTTAAATATTATTGTTAAGGTATATAAAAAAAGAATGATTGACATATAATATAAAACTTTATTATCTAGATTTAACAGGAAATAAACAAAATTAAAATACATTACTCTATTAGAAATCGTATTCTTAAAGTCTACTTTATATTATATTTATAAATATTTTATTTATTTTACTTAAGAGTGCGACTGATCGTCTTCGACGAAATCTCTGGCCACCTCCCGCGACACACATTCCACGTGACTCACCTTATTCCTAAACTTAACTCCGTAAAACTTATGCGCATGTTCAAGCAACTCCGGCCTGAAAGTAGTCGTGATAAACTGAGCTTCCGCTGAAAGCTCGTGTATCATATTAGCGATAGATTTTCTGTACTGAGGATCCAAGGCCTGATCGATTTCATCGAACAAGTAAAATGGTGCTGGGTCACATTTTTGAATAGCGAAAATTAAAGCTAAAGCTACTAATGATTTCTGACCACCTGAGAGCTGGTTCATGTCTTTCATTTCAGAATCTGTTTCGGCAAAGGATACTTTTATTCCGATTCCTTTAAATATTTCGGAGTCGGTGTCGTCTGGTCGGATATCTCTGCCTTCGTCACTGTCCTTTGTTTTCATTACCAACTTTGCCCTGCCAGCCGGGACCAGTTTACTAAATACTTCTGTAAAATACTTTGACACTTGTTTAAACGTGAACTGAATCGCTTCCATCTTTCTTTCCTCCAACATTTGGATGAGTTCCTTTATTTTTTCATCGCTGAAACAAGGAAACTATTATAGTAAAAACAATAACCAAGGGCGTTTTTCAAAAATTTTAGCCATATTTATAGTAAAATATATATTTTAAATACAGCTAGAATGTGGGAATTATTACTATTTATTCCATTTAACTTACCCTCTGTCCAATTCTTCTTTCCGTTTCTGTAGCTTTTCTTTCTGATCTGAAAAGCTCATAAACTGGTCCAAAGCTTTCTTGTTTACGTGACTAAACTTCTTAAGTTGATTATTTGTTTTTTCCAATTCTTTAAACAACTAAAAAAACCAATGTATTTAAAATTAATGGATTAATCGACTTACATGTAGGAAGAACAATCCTAATTGTTTGAAGTAGCTATGCAGTCGATTGCTTAGTATTATTGTTTTGTACCGACCGTGAGGTCAAAGCCATTGACTACATAGCATGGAATGGAGCACGAAGCTATGAAGCATAATTACTTTAATTCGTCAAATACATATTTTTGGCGTTTATATATTTACTAACTTACCGATCGTTGCGACATCTTTTTATACTGAGAATATAAATCTTGCGCTGGTAAAGCACCTAATTGGTTTATCTTTTCAACACATTCTGCGATTTTCTGTTCCAACAGGTTTTGTCTTCCGGCAAATTTTTCCAACTGTTTGGCATCCTCGTCTATTTTTTCCTGCGCTTCTCTTTCTTTCTTTTTCCAATTTTCAAGTTCTACTTGTTCGTTTTTCATCTAAAAAGATTAACAAGGTCATTAGCCATTTATCTAATTTGTATTATTTATTGAAAGGTTATTATAAATAAAAATGATAAATGGACCTATAAAACCCTTAAACAAATTTTGTAATAAATGCATCCATAGTTTAACCTTTTTTTTTTTTCAATTAATTTATTATGACGAACTAAATCAAAAGCTTTTTGAAAATCAATAAGAATTGCAAAAATAATATGTATTAAAAAAACACCAGAATTGTAGTTTTGAAATTTTTTCAGAATAAGTGCTTATTTTTAGGCATGAACATCATTACAACATTAAAAATCCTAGCACAAACTTACACTATTAGTAATATTTTTTCAATGAGTTCACCAAGGCTTTTGATACTATACGTTATTGTATATTAATTCTATTAAAAAAAATCTGGAATAAACTTACCCTCTTAGTGATATCCTTAACTTTAGTCTCAGTATTACTCAACTCCTTATTAACTTTATCAATTTTCCTGTCGATCTCCTCGACCTCCGTCTTACTGTTAATCAGTTGTCTCTTTCTGTCTTCCAGCGATATTTCCTGCAACGCGCGCATAACTTCGTCCCTTCTTCTTATCAAATTATTCGTCAGCAAATTTTCTAGCTTATTTTTCTCCGCTTCGAGCTTCATTCTGGTACTAAAAGCTTCTTTGTTCTCTTTTTGCAATCTTTGGATATCGTCGTTGAGCGTGTCCACTTCGGATTGATCAGCTACAGAGAGTTGAGAAAGTAACTCTTGGTGGAGTTCGGATTCTAGACCTTCTTTCGTAGTTTTCATGGCCTCTAGATTGCTCTTGCACTGGGCTAGACTGCGTTCCTTAGGACCTCTAAAACGCTCGATATTCGCCAACTCCTCCTTCATAAGTCTTAACTCTCCTTTTACTTTATCAAAGATACCCTTGGCTTTGCTGTTCTTGGTCTCCGTTTTCTGCATTTCGGAAACTATACCGTTAATTTTCGTCTCGATTTTTTGCAACTCTCCCCTAATTTTCCTCAGTTCTTCCTCGCACTGTTTAATCTGTTGCATAGTTTCGCTTCGGTTTTTCTGCATTTCCAAACGCGACCTGGAGGAGTTAAAGTAGCCTCCAGTGAGGGAGCCTTTGGAGGATACCTGATCGCCTTCTAGGGTTACGCAATCGAGACCGGTAGTACGGGCTAGTTTCGTCGCTACGTCAAGGTTACGGCAGATTAAGGTTTTGCCGAATAAGTAACGCATTGCTGTGTCGTATTTGGTATCATAGTGGAGTTTCGAGACCATTGGAATGGCGTCCTAGTAAAAAAAGGCGTTAGTAATGACAAATAATATAGAGAAAAAATTGATTATGCATATAAAATAGCACCGGGAGCACCGATATCAGGATATAGATCCTTCTTCCACTGATGGAAATTTGCACGAGTTGTTAAAATTTTTACAAATTTCATAAAAAATGCATCTATAAATTAACCTTTTTATTTCAATTAATTTATTATGAGGAACTAAATCAAAAGCTTTTTAAAAATCAGTAAAAAAAACCGTCAAAATTGTGGTTTTGAGAAATTGTCAGAATAACTGCTAGTTTTTAGGCATGAACATTCTCATCATTGTATTTAAAAATCTTAGCACAAACTCCTTTCTAAGCTGAAACGTCCTATCTCTGTATGTTAAACCTATGTAGATAGGACCTTTCAGCTTAGCACGGGAGAGTAATTCTGTCATTGATTTTACCAAGACTTGATACTATAAGTTATTGTGTAAAAATTTTTGAAGGTATTCATGGTCCGCGATTTGTTTTCAGTTACATTTCTAAAATTCTGATATGCACACGTCAAAATCTGTACTGCGTATTTTGCAAAATCACCTTGTTTTTACACGATTAAAAAATTTTTTTCTGAGCTACGGGCTATGGCTATATTTTGCAAAAAATAAAGGAGCGCCTAAATCGTGAGATCTGCACCAAAGCGTGCCGAATTCCGCAAACGATTTTTTTACAAAAAAAAAAACAGCAAACAACCAAAACAATGTGCAGATCTCACGATTTAGGCCCTCCTAAAAATAAACTATAACTAGATGAAACGTTGCAAGCACCCTGTCAAAAGATAGGCACTATTGTACACTAGAGCCAACTAGTTTGCAAATTTCAAACTAGGTGTTTTGTTTGATTTTAAATTCTGTATCTTTAAAACATTATATTCTAGCAAAAAAACTGTATATAACATTTTTTTATAGGGCTTAAAAAGAGCTTTTATTTAAAATATAATTTTTTGAAATCGTGTTATAAATATGTGAGATATGCTAAAAAAACCTTTTACTGCTTTAAACGCCAATATCTCGAAAACAATGCGTTTTAGGAAAACGTTGTTAATAACATTTTTTGACCAATTTAAAATTATCTTTTATATAAGTGCTAAATTAACCAAATACAATAATAATTGCCTTAATTATAAACAAAAAACGCTAAAAATAGGAGTTTTACCCTATTTTTACCCCCTTACCCCCAATCGTTTACCCCCAAAATCTAATCAGCTCTTCGGAATACGATAAGAGACAATATGCAAAAAACCGCAAGTCGATATCTCATGTAGAAATGGAGTTAGAGAGTTTACACCCAGACAGACAGACGGACGCAAAAATTTTTTTTACTGATTTCGACTCAGAATGGTCTAAAACGTCGAGAAATGTAAAAAAAACGTGGTCAAAGATTTTGACTTTTCGGCGAAGATTTCAATACATCGGCACTCTTAGTAGCACTAAGTGCCGATGTAACTAGTACCAACCGTATTCCTAGTTACTTTTCTAGTGCTCAGTCTTACATTCATATTGCTATATCTAGTTTGTTATACTTACGGAATCATCCGGATATGGAGTCTCCCTCACATTCAACCGATTCAAGGGCATAAACGTCACTTCCCCGGGCAATTTCTGTCGGTTCATTTCCTTCAAAATCTGTGTACCGACCTTATCCGAATCGATTACGTGATGAAACAACCTGTTTCCGGCCGTAACTTCGACCGCAGTGTAAATGCTCTTTTCGCAGTCGAAATTTTCGATTACAGGGCCGTAGTAAGAACGGGCGATGTCGGCCTCGCGGCCCCCGCGCCCTGTAAATGTGTCCAGGACTTTGCGCACGCTGTCTCTGCCGTTGAGAATGGGTTTTCCGGCCATGGATCGGAGCTGTTGGTCGGCTTTGGCGAGGTCTTCCTTGACGGAAGTCATGTTTTGTTGGACGACGTTTTCCTTTCGCCATAACTCGCTGTAAAGTAATGGTAAACGGTACAATACGTTTGCAAAAAATGCAATACAGGAGTTACAAATTCCTAAACGACGAACATTTTCTTTATTTTGACCTCCTTCAGGGAGGCTCTGGGCCACACAAGTGCACCCCTTTATTTATTATAATAATGTTATCGCACCCCCTTAAATAATAAAAAAACATCTAATTAATAGTTTCATTAATACACTGCCCAATAAAAGCGCTTTCCCATTTTTCACCTTCGCGCGTAAAATTGATTTTTTTATTATAAGATTCACTTTTAGCAACCTTAAAAACCACAATATACCAATTTTTACGAAAACTACCCCCCACCCCAGGGGGTGGATTTGGAAAAAAAATATTTTAAGATTAATTTTAGCGTCCTCAAAAATCCCATTATATAAGTTTTCAAGAAAACTACCCCCGGCCCTCAGGGGCTGGAGTTAGATTTTTGTTATTATCAGTTTCACTTTCAGCAACCTTAAAACCCCAATATACTAATTTTCACGTTAACTACCCCCCGCCCCTCAGGGGGTGGAGTGAGAATTTTTTATTATCAGATTCACATTTTGACGAAAATATTAAAAAATATTAACCCCCTTACCCCCGCGGGGGTGGAGTTAGAAAATTGTTATTATCAATTCAAATTCAGCAACCTTAAAAATCCCTATATAGAAATTTTCTAATTTTTATTTATTTTTTTATTTTCCCCTTGCCGCACCCCAATATTCACCAAAAACAATCCAGAGCGAGAACTTTTGGTAACTTTTTGTAAACCATATTTCAAGTCCCTAGTTTAAAGCGTTCTTAAGTTACCGTGTCCACAAGATTTCCCGGACAGAACGACCGACCGATCAATTGACCGACAATTTTTTTTTTGCTTGAAATTGATTTATATCGACATAAAACGTCATGAAACGCAAAAATACTCAAAAAAAATTGAACATTTTTGCACGAATACAAGGCTTTCCCGAAATTTTGATATTTTTCCGAGTAATTTTCAAAATGGGATAGCAAATTAAATTTTTGCGTTCGTGTTTCATCTTACATAAGGACACTGTTAAAATTATAGATGCTACTATAATAGATTGGTGGTAAACTAGACTTAACTAATCTACTATCCTTAATCTTAACCCCTCCACACAATATTATTTCTAGTTTTTTTTTGCCTAATTATTCAAATAAGTATTATTTTCTGACGCAATTTCAAAATAAGACGATCAAAAGTTTATATTTTGACAATTTTTATTTTATAAATTTATTTGTGTTGTACAATGATTTAAAAATATTCTGAATAGCAATAATATAAGCAGCGGTTCTAATATCGTTTTTTAACCGAAATTCCTCCATAACAATCGAAATACTATCTCCAACATCAGTCAAAATCTTGTCAATAGATTCTGAATCCATATTATTTTCTTGTATTGATTCGTTTCTTCCTACCATTACTCTGTGTTTATTTTGACAAAATATGGTTTTATAAATTTCTCCAGCGTTATTCAAAGTTTTTTCCTTCGAGAATGAGCTCATGTCTTGCAAAGTTTTGATATATTCCAAATATGCAGATATTGACCCTCCAGCACAACCGTACAAATCAGGAATAACAAGCTTATTTTTAGCCGTTAAGATTTTGTGCGATGTTGGCGACATAGGACCATCTGCAGCTTCCAGAATAACTGAAGCTTTTATCTTTTCAGCTAAGTAACAATTCAAACTTTTATGTTGAGCTGCAAATATTAAAATATGGCAGTTTTCACCGTATATTTCGGCCGATTCCGGTTTCACCAAGTGATAATCTTTTATTGATCCATGAACGTTTTTATGCTGCATTAAATCTTTAAAATTTATACCTTTGGAGTCGTACAGATTTGCATCTATATCTTTAACGCCCACACATATAGCCCCGTTCTCTATAAGATGTTCAGTTAAGGGCAAACCGATTTTTCCCAATCCTTGGATAATAAAAGTTTTTCCTTTAATGCCTTTTTCTAATCCAGTCTTTTCCAATAATTTTTCGTGGTTTAAAAAATACTGCAAGGCGAAATATGCACCGTGACTTGCAGATTTGTTGTTTCCTGTTGGGGTGTTGATAGCAGCAGCTGTATTTACTTGCAGATTTGATAACTGCGAATATTTTTTCGATATCCAATTCATTTCTTGTTCGGAAGTATTTATATCGGGGTGAAATGTAACAGTTTTTCCTAATAGAAAGAAAGGGGGTTACAATTTTGTTATTACACAAGGGCACCAATCTTTTTTTGCAGAATTTAGAGTCGTTTTTAGCTAACCTTGGGAACGCTGATTGCGAATATGGCCTCAGTTTTGACCTAACAGCTTTGGTTTTTAATATATTGTATAGCCAAAAACAGCCTTAGAATCTGTGTCCTTGTATTAATTACACAGGTTTACAAAAAAAAAGTCAGGATTATTTGACCGGACCATGGTATTCCTAGGTATTTTGGCGCCCTGAATCAGATCCCGGGGTCAGTTTTGCCCCCATCACGTCAGGAAAACGAGATTTCATGGTAATTTGGAAGTCAAAATGGTGATTTTTTGGGATCGGCCCCGGGACAACATCTCAACGTTCAGAAAGTATTCAAGACCTACACAGTTACCCGTGAAGTTAACATGTCGCTTGAGATATTTTCGCGGGGCCGCTTCCAAAAAATCACCATTTTGACCTCAAATGACCTTGAAATCTCGTTTTCCTGACGTGATGGGGCAAAACTGACCCCGGGATCTGATTCAGGGCGCCAAAAAACCTAGGAATACCATAGTCCGGTCAAATAGTCCTGACTTTTTTTTGTAAACCTGTGTTATTATAAGTCTTTACAAACATATTTTCCTCATAATCTAAAGAGTAGAAAGATAATGTAATCATTTAAGAACTTGAAATATACTCAAAAAAACTTACATTAGAATCAAATATGTATATTTAAAAGTAAATCTGTTATAAAGAATTCTGGGATATAGAAAGTAAGTTTGAATAGGTGTTGTTTTAGATATTGAATTAAACAGTATTCCAATAAAAGTAAAGACAATTTACACGGACAATCGAGAACAGCGATTAATTTACAGAAAAATTCTTGTAATGCCCTAAAAACTCCTGATACATTTAAGAAGTCCCCTAACATGAAAATCACAGATTTTTGGACAGAATTATAATAAACTAGATGAAACGTTGCAAGCACCCTGTCAAAACATCGGCACTATTGTACACTAGAGCCATCTAGTTTGCAAATTTCAAACTAGGTATTTTGTTTGATTTTAAATTCTGTATCTTTTAAACATTATATTCTAGCAAAAAACTGTATATAACATTTTTTATAGGGCTTAAAAAGAGCTTTTATTTAAAATATAATTTTTTGAAATCGGGTTATAAATATGTGAGATATGCTAAAAAAACCTTTTACTGCTTTAAACGCCAATATCTCGAAAACAATGCGTTTTAGGAAAACGTTGTTTATAACATTTTTTGACCAATTTAAAACTATCTTTTATATAAGTGCTAAATTAACCAAATATAATAATAATTGCCTTAATTATTAACAAAAAACGCTAAAAATAGGAGTTTTAACCTATTTTTACCCCCTTACCCCAATCGTTTATCCCCAAAATCTAATCAGCTCTTCGGAATACGATAAGAAACAACATGCAAAAAACCGCAAGTCGGTATCTCATGTAGAAATTGAGTTAGAGAGTTTACACCCAGACAGACAGACGTACGCAAAATTTTTTTACTGATTTCGACTCAGAATGGTCTAAAAGATCGAGAAATGTGAAGAAAAAAACGTGGCCAAAGATTTTGACTTTTCGACGAAGATTTCAATACATCCGCACTCTTAGTAGCACTAAGTGCCGATGTAATATAATTATAATAGTCACCTAGTATTCCTGAGCAAAACAGTTCATCTGTATATTTTTCTACAATATCTTTCAATTCTTTTTCGGAATATTCTGCAGGGTTAATTTTAATTCCACCATGAGCACCAGACAGGTTAATTCCCAAACAGGAATGTTTGTACGTCGATAATGTAGATAAGGCTTTAATATGATCTCTGGTTAAATCTTCGTGAATTCTAAAACCTCCTAGACATGCAGAATTTCCGCTAGCAAGTCCATATTGCCCCGCAAAACCTCTAACTATCTCATATTTCCCACTATCTCGTTTAATAGGAAACCTCACATCTACCAAAGTGTTACACTGGTCCATTATTTCTATGAGATTAGCAACTTTATCAGTAGCTTCGTCATGGTTAAAACCGATATCTTGTAGTTGTTGTTTCAGAGAAGGAAAGAATTTTTCGTAGGTGTCATGCAAAAACCAGTTAACGTTGTCGAAAAACGCTGCGTTCGCCAAGTAAAAAGAATTTCGGTACCGCTCGGGAACTATGTAAGGAAGCTTTCGGCTGATTATTTTCTTTGCGGGTTTACTCTGTTGGATAATTTTGGTACTATTTTCAACATAAGCCATTTGTATTAAAATTTATTAGGGATTGAATTGAATAATTCGAAATGTCATAATGACAAGTAACACTATGTGACATATCTGAAGTTAGGTATTATTTTGTGGCATAGTATGCAGCACAGACCAGGTTTGTGGTATGCAGCTAGGATACGCTTTTACGAGAAAATTGTTGCCCAAAGATTAAAGAACACCACGAAAAATTTATACTGGAGGAATAATATCCTGTTAAAATAGAAAAATATAATCACTGATATCTATATTCTCATATTTTTGTAATATTTGAGGTAAAAAGACCCCTAAAACTGGAAAATATGTGTTTTGGACCTGATACAGCCTGGCCCATAATACCTATTTTAAAACACAATTTGTACCACTTTATCGGATTCTGTTGAATTGACGGTCTCGCGCACTCAAAACGACTTTTTGTTCGTTATTTATGCTATCTAAAAATAACTATGATTTTTATTAAACTAAGGATTATAAATTAATTGAAAAATTTGGTACATTTTTAAAAATGTAGAAAAACGTTTATGTAATAGTTTACTATTCCTTAATACTACTTTTGTTTTATTAACGCAGTCGTCCAACCGAAGTGACTGATCGATTTCGTGCTTTTTAGCCACATAATGGTAGAATGAACTACGAAAATCAAATCTTTTTGATTTGATTTTTGTAGTTGTCCATTCTATCGATATGTGGCTCTGAAGAGTGCTAACAAGTACGAAATCGATCAGTCACTTCGGTTGGACGATTGCGTTAATCAAACACAAGTAGTTTTAAGGAATAGTAAATTATTACATATAAATTATAAAGTTACTTACTTTCGGGTTGCTTGGTACTGATCCTTGTTCTTCTTCAACTCGTAAATCTGTTTGTTATGATCGTCGATAAAATTCTTCTGTCTTTCCAACTCTTGAGACTGTTCTTCTATTTTCTTAGTCAGTTCCACGGTCTTGTTACCGTCTCTTTTCAAATCGGCCTCCAACTGGTCTCTGTGATGGGTTTTGTCCTTTAACTGTTTGTTCAAGGATTTGAGCTCCTGCTGGATCCACCTGTCACGGTCGTCCTTCGAGGCGAACTGGCTGCCTCTGCCCTGTTTCGCGTACAGCTCCTTTCGCTTTTGCTCTTTGAGGGTGAGCTCGCGGGTGCACTCTTCTTCGCGTTGTTTCATCGCTTCGTACGTTGGTTTTACCTACAAATAATCAAAACTAATACTACAATTGCTTCCTTTTTTGGACTGTCGCTAGCTGTTTTTACTACCTTACAAATTTTTTTTAACTCCATATTGATATATGGAAATGATTTGATTTTCGTAGTTGTCCTACTACCGATATGTGGCTCTGAAGAGTGCTAAAAAGCACGCAATCCATCAGCACTTCGGATGGACGACTGCGTTAATCAAACAAAAGTAGTTTTAAGGAATAGTAAAATATTTTATATAATACTACTGCCTTCTACTAGTTTAAGCTCTTGGCTATACCTTTTTTGGTCTTTGTATTTACAAAATGATTTTAACGACTGCGCAGTTTTATTTTAATGAAATATACTCATCTAGAATTACCGCCCAACTTGTTTATAGATAAGGTTTAATTTTTTGTGCCAATGTGACATTAACGCCCCACCAATGGACGGAAAACTATTGTGGTCGTGCAAGCATCCAAGGAAAAAGACGGTAATATCCATTTTGAGGCCCCATTAGGATTAAAAGCGCAGAATTAAACCCGCAAAATGGCGACCTTTGTAACCCCCAAAAACTTGCGACAGTCCAAGGTTAAATTAAGCTGGATGGCACCTAATCCTTCATAGCACTTTATATGTCTAGTATACAACTCTTGAGGATATAAAACTTTTTTCCCTAAGATCAGCCGAGAATTTAAAAACTTAGTTTCAAATTTAAGTTTCTTTTGGCGAAAAATTCAAAAAATATATTCTTGATTTTAATTTACCTTTTCAAGTTCAGCCTGTTTCTCCGCTATAGATTTCGTAAGTCGCTCCAACTCTTTTTCCGCCCTTTCCTTGGATTTGTTATCTCCTAGCACCTCGTCCGACAAATCTTTAATCGTCAAATCCAGCTTGGCCTTTTCCTTTATCAACTGCTGCTGATCGTTGCTTTGCATGTCGCGTTCCTCTTTGACCGCGGCAAGTTCTTTTTTCGTGTCTTTTGTTTTCTTCGTGTAGTTTTTGATGTTTTCTTGCGCTTTTTTGAAACTGGCCGCCAATTTTTCTTGCTCTGTGCCGGATTTATTTCGGTTTAACTCGAGCTGTAGAATTAATAAGGTATTAAATTAACATTTACTATTACGACAGAAAATTAACAGATAAGAGAAATTAAGGGAGTTTGGTGTCCAAATATTATAAAATATGTAGGCATTAGGAGTTATTAAAGAGTTGGTGCAAGATAGGGAGTACACCTCCTGGAGAAGAAGTCTTGAGGACCCTAAGTTGAGGTTAATTAACAGCGACCTGAAATTGCAACAATTGTTGATCTAACGAAAACGTTTGTTGCAAAACGTTATCAAGGCAGCAGTTCCATTTAAGAAGATCAACATTTCTGCTTAACAAAACGCATAAGACTCGGAGGTTTGCTTTCGGGGAAGTGATCCCGCCCGAACTTGAGTGATATGAAGGCTTTGGTTTGCGAGTGTGAAAAAAGAGTCGGGCAGTGAGTTTTAACAGCGAGTGCTTAGAAAATTTAACTAGAGCTCTGGTAAGTCTTTATGACAATGTTATTATTTAAATATAAGTTTTTGATTGTTCTCGTTATAAATCTCAATCATATTTCAAATATAATCATGTACACATGTTAAAAGTATTTTACAATTTGTAGTGGTTAATCCCTTAAGCAAAAAAAAAACAATTTTTATTTTTTTAAATTCTTACATCGGCTAGTTTTTTCTTATTATCCTCAAGTTCTAACTCGTGGATTATGTACTCAAGAGTTCTTCTAACTTTGTCATGATTCTGATACTGTTTCAATTCTTCCTTTTCCTCCTCAAGAGTACTCAATCGCTCCTCAATTGTCCTCAAAAACTCTTCAATTTTCTCAATTTTTCCTTCTGTGTCCCTTAAAATGTTCATTGATTCATCTCTTCTTTCATCGTAAACTCTTGTACCAGCAACCTCTCTTAACAGTTTTAAACGATGAGCATCTGGCGCTGTTGCCATTTGGTTGATCTAAAAATTAAAAAAGAAAACATTAAAAAAAATTTTTTTACATATCTACCATTTTACATAAAATTTTACATTTTTACAAAAAAGGATCCCTTTTACATCAAAATGGATCTTTTTATATAAAAAAAAAACTGTATAGCTAGTAGGAATTCCTTTTACCTTTCCCTGTTTTACAATGTAGTATGGATTGGAATTCGAAAATCCAGCTGATTCCAATAAATTCATGACTTCACTTCTTGGGACAACCTTCTTGTTTAAAAAATACTGATCTTTTTTAGCACCAATCACACGACGTAGGAAAATTTCTTCATGTTCAATCTAAAAAAATTATAAAACAGCAATGCTTAGGAGTAGTCATGGCTCTGTAGCAGCAAATACAATGCTCATAGCCAGTAGTTGCACTACAGAGACCCCTTTTTGTTATACTTACTGGAAGACGGGAATCTGCATTATCAAAAATAATTTCAACATAAGCAGAAACAAGTCTGGGCCCTGTACCCTCATGAAGAAGTGCCTGTCTCTGCTCTGGACGCAAATGGGAGAATTCATCACTCAATACAAATTGGATAGCTAAAAAATGGTTTTTATGAAGTTGTACTTTAGATCTTACAATACAGATTTTTTCTAATTTTTGACTACATACCATAGAAAAAGTTACTTTTTCCTGATCCATTACGTCCCACGACTACATTGTGTCTCTTATCAAAGGGTTCAACTACAGTTTGTTCTCGATAACTCTTAAAACCTTGTATAATAACCTAACAAAACACAACAATACATTTTATAACCAGAAAGAAATTGTAATAATAAATAAATACCTGCTTTATATGCATTTTGGCGACCTGTTTGTCACTGCAATAATGGTTTATTTGTTAATAATGACATCCAAATAATCGAACCAAAAACATAAACAATTTTTCTGTTATTCCGCCATTAATAGCCGAAGCGGGACTGAGTTGCCACGTCAGTTGTATTTCTAACCTTATTTTATATTAATTTTTATTTTTAAAAGCAAGCATGGATAGCAATTAACTTATTAATAATTAATTTTTGCAAAAAATTTTTAAAATATATTTTTTAAATACGATAAGCATTAAAAAATAATTTTAAAACACATCAAGTTTAAAAGTCTGGCAACATCGTTCTTTAAATCTAGGGGAAGCAGAAATACCAACCTAGTTGAGGCAGTTATAACTGTCAATAAATTTTCAAAGTTTGTGATTTTTTTATATTTTTCTTTATAGTATTTTGGATTTATTTTACACTAATATATTAAGGATACATCTTTAATAAAAACCTATGCAGGTAATGTATAATTATGTTTATTATTATTTTTGAAAAACATTTTTCAAGACAATTTTTTTTCTCAATAGAATGAACAAAACTATAAATGAATGCCGTTGTTGCTTATATCAGTCAGTTGATAATGTTTCTGTAAATACATATGCAGGAAATAATGAGATGTATATTGATAAGTTGAAGTTTTGCATTCCACAAGTGGTAAGTATTGCATTGAAAAATTCCTAATGTCTGAATCAGAACCAATTACTATCAGTCTGATACTAATTGGTTTACTCCTATTATAGGAGTAAACCAATTATAATAAGGAGAGGCATTTATGGGCACCACTAGCCTTTAAATCTGGGGTGCTACATCCCCCCATGTAGCTAGAAATATTAAAATTTTCCAAGAAAGAATTAACAATAATCACAAACTAAAATCATTGGGGGACTAATTTGGATCCCAGGGTGGCTAAGTCCAAACCTAGCCTCCCCCTATTTACATATGGAGGTACTTTCTTGGGAAATCAAGTAAGAGAGTAAATTAAAAATCGCACAGTGAATATTTTCAAAACAGATTCGAATATTGGATGTGTGAATATACTGTGTAGTTTATTTTATAAAACATAACTATATTCTATACACAAACATATACTATTCAAACCTGTTGTAAAAATATTTACTGTCCCTCTCACTTGTATGCATCCTGCCTTAGGACGTTTTAGCCATTGAGTTGAGAGGTTACAACCACATCCATAAAAATCTTACTATATTAAGTCATTAAAAAGCAGTATTTTCTAGATATGGAAAGATGATCAATTTTTATGTTTAAAATGCCTTAAAGATATTGATTTTATTAGAAGTTTTTTAAGAAAATGTTTTTTAAATAATAATCTGCTTGAAAATGAAACGATAAATAATAAAGAAGAAGAAATTAAGGAAAGCGTAGAAGAAATTGAAGTCTTTATTGAAGCAGATACTGGAATTTTTAATAGTCCTGGAGCAGAAATTCAGCTAAAAACAGACACAGTTGACTTTAAAAATGATGTTGAAAACATTGATTCTAGTCAAATATTTAACTGCTCAGAATGTCCAAAGAAGTTCCAATATTTGAAAAATTTTAGAAAACATCAACAATGGCATCTTAATAAAGATTTTTTTAAGTATCAGTGTGATGTATGTAATGGGTGAGTAGAAATTGTATTTAGAAATAAATACAGAATGAAAGGCCACTTTTCTAAGTATTTTTTTATGATAAAATAAAAAGTCCAAAAAATCCTATTAATAAAATCTTAAAATATGAAATATTTTTTTTGCATTTGATTACGATAAAATTAGTGAAAAATCTGTTAATTTTTTTTTGTGTGCTGGTTCAGAATTTTTCAGAATAGTCTGATTTAGCTGAAATTTGGTATAAAGGCTTTTTTTGTTGATCCTAATACGGACCAATACCCAAAAACCTAAAATTAAATGGCGGAATAAATATGCCCGATTTATTTTTTAAATTTTGCCAAAATTAACAAAAATATGGCATAAAACAAAAATTTTTGCCCACTTTTTTATAGGTTATTTTCCTTATACATTAAAAATATGAGTAATTTTTCTAATGTAAGCAGTTTTTCTTCATAAATCTGTAATTATTTTAGGATAATATTGTTTAATATATGAATAGAAAGAAAAATTACTTATATTTTGCCAAACTTTTTATATTTTTCTTTTCAAAATTAAATGTAATGGATTTTTTACAGTAATTACTATTACCTACAGACTGTCAGGAAAGCTTGAGCAAAAGTGAAAAAAAAATCTATTTTTTACTCTTTTTTCTTCTTTTTAAGCATAGCAAATATAAAAAAAAAACTTCATCAAGAATTTATCATTATTTTTATCTTGTGACAGAAAGGGTTAAGGGGATAATTAATGAAATTAAATCCATAAATTTTATTTTTAGAACTCATAAACTAGATAGCCCATCAAAGAAAATAAACCTAACAGAAAAAATATCAGAAACATGCACTTGCAAAGTTTGTAAAGAAAAATTCCACTGCTTACTTCTTTTAAAGGAACACTACAAAACGCATGAAAAATTATTTCCATGCAGTTTTTGCCATGTTAAATTTGCCCATGAATCTATTGTAAAAGTTCACGAAAAATGTCACAAAGCTCAGTTGCCTACAAAAAAGCGATTCAGTTGTGGCTTGTGCAATAAAGGATTCAACAACAAAAATGATTTTAGAAGACATGAAGTTACACATGATAATAAGTACAAATGCGAGAAATGTAATAGGTGAGTAGAAACAAGCCATGAAGACACAGCCTGTTCCAGAACTCGCGTACGGAAATTTGAGGGTATATTAAAAACCCTCTTGAAAATATGAAAAAAATGTCAAAAAAATCCATCTTTGTTCAATTCAAAAATATGAACGCTTTAAGTGGACCAATACTGATGTTAAATTACCTTTATCCAATACATACAGATAATAAGACAATTACCAGCTTTATTTTAAATAGATAAACTCAATAATAACCCCCGCGTGGCTTTTACTTTATTGAGTGGATAATTGTTTATTTTACCCACTCAACTGTCACTTGTCAAATTATTTTCTTGTAAATGTCATTAAAATTTTTAATAAAAATATGAATTCCTAAGCTATTTATTGGATAAAACCTTGTATGGCACTCATGGGTAAACCGATATTGCCCTCTCGAAAATTAACCTGCGAGGCGTCATGGGCAATATCTTACTTTACCCACTAGTACCATAAATAACTATTAAACGTTAAATTTGTAGCTATGGAAGCAAATTTAATTATTGCAGGTACATATTTTGTAGGTTGACATGGTGATTAGTGACATAAATATTTATTAATGTCAAAAAACCACCGCCGGATGGAGTGACCCTATAAAAATAGAATATTTGATAGTCTCTGTCGGTTTTGTCAAAATATAATAACCTAAAAAGATTCTAAAGTTGAAAGTCTCAAACAATGCACGCGTCACCAATTAAAATGCAACCATAATTACTAATAAGTAGGGAAAAACTAATTTATAGGTAATTTAACATCAGGAACAGGATTGGTCAGATTAAATAGCTTCCTTTTTAATTAGTATTGAAGATGGATTTTTTTTTAATTTTTTTTTCATATTTTCCAGAGGGTTTTTAATATACCCTCAAATTTCCGTACGCAAGTTCTGGAACAGGCTGTATGTAATGCGGCGCATTACATTATACCGGGTGTCCCAACTCTATTTACCCAGCGATTTTCTCGAAAACTAAAAGAGATCATCAAAATCTGCGAAAACCATCTTAAATTAGACAATTTAAACTATCTTTTAGCATATATTTGATACTTTCAGCTCTCAAAATGTGGGCAGAGGGGCACGGGGGGAGTTTTTTAATGGAAAGAGGGGTCGTGTGATACATAATTTTAAAGCAAATAAAATTCTATATTGGACTGTATATTTTTTAACTTCTTAAACAATTTTTTTAAGGTTTTAATTCTCTAATTTTTTGTGCTAAAAAATGCGATTTTTTATTTTTTTTTTTTTTGTTAATTTTTATTTATGTCAATTAAAATTAGTTTAAAAGTACAATTTACGTTTTTTCATCATGAAATTAGTAACTTTTAAAAAATTGTTCGATTTTTTTAGAGTAATTTTGACAAAAATACCCATTTTCAACCCTATTTTAAACCCAAAAAAAAAATGTTTAAAAAAATAAAAAAATATATAGTTAAATGGAGAATTTAATAAGCTTGAAAATGATGTATCACACGACCCCCTTTCCATTTAAAAAAATGTCCCCCTATGCACCCCTGCCGACATTTTAAGAGCTGAAAGTATCAAATATAGTTTAAGTTGTCTTATTTAAGATGTTTTTCGCAGAATTTGATTATCTCTTTAAGTTTTCGAGAAAATCGTTGGGTAAATAGAGTTGGGACACCCGGTACAGTAGTTCACACTATAAATGGTATATTGCATTTTCTCAAATACTAAAAAAAAACAGTCATGCTCGAGTTGGGAAAATCGACTGTTCAGTTGGGAAAATCGACTGTTTTGTTGGGAAATTCCACTGTTCAGTTGGTAAAATTGAGTGGTAGATTTCGGAAATTGGTAGAATAGTTGGAAAAATTGAGGTTGTTTTTTTTTCTCTAGTTGGGAAAACCGGAGTACAGTAGGGGAAATTGGAGGAATACACCTAGTCAGGTATTTTTTTAGATTTGAGGACCTTTTTTTTAGTCATCAAAATTTTCGGCAGGGGTTTATGTTTTTTTGGATGTTGGGAGATTTTTCAATAGCTTTGGAGCACGCCCCTGATAGGAAAGAACAATCGTCTCGTCTCGGCCGAGTATTGGCGCCTGTCATTTAGAGGCTGGCCCACCTTCGGTGCCAAGCTTCGGCCGATCTTGGGAAAGCATCCAAAGATAACTTCGTCCCGAGACTGGATTTTGCTCTTGGGCCAATGCTAATTATTGAATTTTGTCCGTTCCTTTTTTTTTTGGTCATCTGACATTTTAAAAATATGTACAAAAAAGTCACTACACTGAAAAAATTGGTAACTTAAGTATAAAATTATATAACTGTTGAAGTTTCGAGGTGGCAATGCTAACGCCAGTCTTGGCCAGACATCAGTTTCCCAAGATAAAGCCAAGCCTGGGAAAAGGCTGGCGTTAGATGCTCGGCTATCATGCTTGGCCCGTGGCTAGGGCCTATCGTCACCATCGGCGGTTCTTGCCAGGGCCCTGCTAAAGTTCCATAATTTCAGTCGAAATTCCGCAATCCGATCCGTTTTTCGTTTGGTTTTTCCTCATATGTAATTAATTAATTTGAATGTAGGTATATTTTTTAAATATTTTTTTAACAGTTGTAACGTGTAGTTATGTAATATATAGGTCTATAAGTTGATATGTAATATATTATAGGTACTAGGTAAGTATTTAAGGGAGGAGGAGGAGGAAGGTGGAGGAGGAAGGTGGCATATTCGATGTGGGTTGGGTCAGAGCCTATGGCTCTCTTACCCGTGTTCTTTGGGTTTTTGTCTTGTGTATATTTGTTTGGTGATTGACCTTGAGGTCTGTGCTGTGTTGCTTAGATAAATCATAAACCGGCTCTCTCCAGATTTTTTTTTTTTGTCTTATTTTTTTTTTTTGTCTTATTTTTTTTTTTTGTCATATGTGTGTTTTTTTTTAATATTTTTGGCCTACTTAACCTAATTTACATGGAATGAATAAATAATTAAATAAACAAATAATTAAATAAATAAAATAAATTAGTAAATCTGAAGTATTTAAGGGGATGAACCATATAAATGTAAATTTCTGGTTTTTTGAATAAATGATTTAAAAAAAAATATCTGTATTTTTAATTTCACATTTTCAGGTTTCATCACAAAACCAATGAAAGTAATGCAGAATATGGAGAATACTTTTGTACAGAATCCGCTTGCAACGCTAAATTTGTTTGTGAAATCCTCCTAAAAGAGCACACGAAAAAACACAATTCAACCACAAACCTTTGCAAATACTGTGGCAAAGAATTTAAATACAGACAGGACATGAGACAGCATGAGGAAGTACACGAGTCTGAGTTGAAGTATGAGTGTGATATATGCAAAGAAAGATTCCTGAATGTAAAAAGATTAAGGTAAGTTTTCCATTTTTTTTTATCTCGGCCCATTTTTACTCCCCTTAACAACCAAAATTATTGACACTAGTTCAGAAATATTTGGATTTATTAATGTTTACATTACAACACTAGTACTAGTACTGCCTTCCTAAGCTGAAAGGTCCTATCTGTGTATGTTAAAACTATGTAGATAGGACCTTTCAGCTTAGTTGTCATTTTTTCAGTCAACTCAAAAAGTACTAAATCAGCTGAGTTTTTTATTTGAAGCTCATGTCTTTTACTTCTTCTTCTACGATCATGTCTTTTACTTCTCCTTCTACAGTTTCTTTATCCCGGGGCAACTTTTTATTGCCGTCTGACGGAGGCTTAACGGTGATTTCGCAGAACTGCCGCCGGACGGAGTGACCCTATTTTTTCTTCTACTCAAGTTTTTTAAACCCAATTTATGTTTTTGATAAACTTGATTAGAAGAAAAACGTAACTCGGTTAAGCTTCAAATTGAAAGCACAGCATCAATCAAATTCATGTAGTACTTTTTAAGTTAACTGAAAAAATGACAGCTTTCAGGAAAATCCTAATTTCTCCTAAACCAGAAGTAAAAATGTAAAAAAATAAAAAAGAAAATATTCATTAAAACTGCGGAAATAAGAAAGACTTTAATAATTTGATAAACAGTTGCAGTGGCGTACCATGCAAGTCCTAGAAGATGGGGTAAAAAACATAGTTGTACATTATTTGTTGCTGTTAATACGAAAAAAAAATTTTTTAATAATTCTTAAAACAATCAAAAGTAGAGAATGTTTAAGCTTTAAAACTAAAAAAGAATCAGTCAAATCCATTAATTAGTTTTCGAAATATTTGAATTTAAAAAATGTCAATTTTTTAGGTGTCCGGAATTTAATGTGCGGCAGTGTATGTCATAATTTTTTATAATGAAAATCACCGCATTAATCTGAACAGTTAAATCTATGTGATCTTGGAGAGATCTTATAGATTATTCCATGCTCTGTTATGTATCAATTTTATTGAAATTTAATATAGGTATGCTTGGATTTATTAAGCAGAATTAGTTTTATTATTTTAATGTTTTTGAACAAAAAATATAAACTATTAAAAACTAACCAAGTTCTTTTTAAATTTTCTTCTAAAAAGCATTTTCTCTGTGAAGTTTGGTCGAAAAGCTCATTTTTTTAATTACAGATACCACAAAGGAAAATCTCATGAAGACTCGAGCATTTGGAAATTCGACTGTAAAATCTGCTTTAAAAAAATTCGCACTAATAGCCTCTTAAAAGCGCATCTAAAATCACATTCAGATGAAAAAATATACGAATGCAATATATGTGGAGATAAACTAAAAAACAAAAACGGCTTAACTTCCCATTTAAACCGCCATTCAAATATTAAACCCTTTATTTGCAAGGACTGTGGAAAGGAATACAAAGACAAACAGGCATACAGATTACATCTCAAAAAGAAACACGACATTGGTGAGATAAAACTTCCGGAGAAAATGTTTATTTGCGGTATTTGTATGCGAAATTTTGAGGGTAAAAGTGTTCTAGAGAGGCACATGTTAAGTCATGCTGAAGAATATCGATATTCTTGCAGTATATGCAATAAAGCATTTAGGTATCATTCTTCACTGTCACGGCATGTGAAGGCACATTATACAATATAAGGTTCACACAAAGAAACAAAAATTGGTCAATTCAGAATTTCTTGGAATGTAGCTGGATCGAAAACTAACATGGTAAAGTCACCTAGATAACGGTAAGGTAAAAAAAATCAATATTTCTCTTTTTCCCACATAAAATAATAATATAATAATATTTATTGAACTGTTGACTTTCATAATAAGTATAGATAATATCTACTAGAAATATCATCCTTTAACTTGACCTTCCGTAGTAAATATTTATTTTATATGGTTTACAGGAATATAATATAATATTATTATATTTGATATTACCAAATGAAAAGCAAAATGTGATATAAATATCTGTTTAATCAATTAAAACATTGAAAATTATTTATAAATGGTGATTTGCACATACATCTCTTAACCTAACTTAAAAATATAATTTATAGAAATATGAAAAAGTCCAAACACAGGTACAAAGCTAAACTTAAATGTGCGCGTTCGTCAAATGTTGAAAAACTATGTCTTTTTCTGACGAATTAATAAAAATAATAAATAACATTCTCTACTACAAGCAGTAAAAAAATATTGGTTTGTGACACGTTACAGTATTGTACTCTAGTTGCACAATTAAATATTATTCCAAGTCATAATCACTAACTAGACTTTTTGGCGTTTAATTTACAGAAAACATCAAACCTGTTTCAAAAGTGCAAGACATAAGACTTTTACGTTTTGTTAGTTTGCTTGTGATTATCACCAACCAAATGACAAAAAAATATATCTAGTTTTTGGTTATGATTAGGAATAATATAAAGCTTTTTAGGAGCGCGTACTTTATGTTAAGTAACCCAAGCTATGTTGCGCGCGTATCATAAAATAGGTTTTCTTACATAAAATACCAACACTAACCATTTAAATAAATTTAATCTTAATATCCTTAATTTAAGGACCTTAAATAGATTTGATTCTTTCATCAGACAACTGTCTATGGGGCCGATGTTCCTTTGCGGCTGAATCCGAACCATGGTGGGACTGGGATTTTTGTACGTTGTTGATGGTATCGTTGATTTTCTTGTTGTGGCGGACTTCCTTGAAAACCCTGTCCAACGTTGAAATTACAGCGTCGACATTTTCTTTGTTGAACACCATCGGGGGTTTAAGTTTGATTATATTGCATTCGGGTCCGTCGACGCTGAGTAAAATGTGTTCTTCCTTCATTCTAAAAATTAAAAAATAATAATAATTATATACCAAGGTAGAGAAGACATTTTTTATAGCCGAGCGTATTAAATCCCGAGCTCCGTTGCATCGAGGGATTCAAGAGTCCGAGGCTATAATAGTTTTCTCTACCATAGTTTATATATTAGTTTTTTACTACTAGCACTATTTAACTATTTTTATTCAAATAATAATGTAAATTATTAACAGAAATTATATTTCTTGAAATTTTCATAAAAATCAAGTAACCTTGATCAATGACATTAAATGTCAAGTAAATACTTTGAACTGACGTTTAAAAATTTAGTTAAAGACCATAGTGTGAATAGCTTTAAAAATAGATATGACAGTCATATAGCACACGGATTACTTTAAATTACCCTTTATTCATTAGATTCTATATTTTTGTATTTAATGGGCAACTATAGGTCATTGACCTCTGCTCTTTTTTGTTAATATGGTCTGTTTTTTCAACCAAGATAGTAAATTAAAAATCGCACAGTGAATATTTTCAAAAAAGATTCGAATATTGGATGTGCGGATATATTGCGTAGTTTATTTTATAAAACATAACTATATTCTATACACAAACATAAAC